>OU744318.1:66290387-66331002 GCA_916610145.1 Eristalis arbustorum | reverse complement strand
GGGACCACTAAAGGGACCACTAAGACCACTAGGACCACTAGGACCACAGAGACCACAGGGACCCCAGGGACCATAGGGACCACAGAGACCACTAAGACCACAGGGACCACTAGGACCACAGAGACCACTTAGACCACAGGGACCACTAGGACCACTAGGACCACAAGGACCACAGGGACCACAGGGACCACAGGGACCACAGGGACCACTAAGACCACAAGGACCACAGGGACCACAGGGACCACAGGGACCACTAAGACCACAGGGACCACAGTGACCACAAGGACCACAAGGACCACAGGGACCACAGGGACCATAGGGACCACAAGGACCACAGGGACCACAGGGACCACAAGGACCACAAGGACCACAGGGACCACAGGGACCACAGGGACCACTAGGACCACTAGGACCACAGAGACCACAAGGACCACAGGGACCCAAGGGACCATAGGGACCACAAGGACCACAGGGACCACAGGGACCACAAGGACCACAAGGACCACAGGGACCACAGGGACCACAGGGACCACTAGGACCACTAGGACCACAGAGACCACAGGGACCCAAAGGACCATAGGGACCACAAGGACCACAGGGACCACAGGGACCACAAGGACCACAAGGACCACAGGGACCACAGGGACCACAGGGACCACTAGGACCACTAGGACCACAGAGACCACAAGGACCACAGGGACCACAGGGACCACAGGGACCACAGGGACCACTAAGACCACTAGGACCACTAGGACCACAGAGACCACAGGGACCCCAGGGACCATAGGGACCACAGAGACCACTAAGACCACAGGGACCACTAGGACCACTAGGACCACAGAGACCACAGGGACCACAGGGACCACAGGGACCACAGGGACCACAGGGACCACTAGGACCACTAGGACCACAGAGACCACAAGGACCACAGGGACCACAGGGACCACAGGGACCACAGGGACCACAGGGACCACTAAGACCACAGGGACCACAGGGACCACAGGGACCACAGGGACCACAGGGACCACAGGGACCACAGGGACCACTAGGACCACTAGGACCACAGAGACCACAAGGACCACAGGGACCACAGGGACCACAGGGACCACAGGGACCACAGGGACCACTAAGACCACAGGGACCACAGGGACCACAAGGACCACAAGGACCACAGGGACCACAGGGACCACAGGGACCACTAGGACCACTAGGACCACAGAGACCACAAGGACCACAGGGACCACAGGGACCACAGGGACCACAGGGACCACAGGGACCACTAAGACCACAGGGACCACAGGGACCACAGGGACCACAGGGACCACAGGGACCACAGGGACCACAGGGACCACTAGGACCACAAGGACCACAAGGACCACAGGGACCACAAGGTCCAGACCGCTGAGGCCACACTCTCGTCAAGTTTGATTGCAACTTGCCTTTCGCAACATGCCACGAGATTCCTCTCAGCAACCACATTTGAGGCTCAAGAGTGAGGCACCTTCAACGGCTGTTGGTTCCTGCCGGAAAGACGCTCGAAACCTTTCCAGCTCCCCATGCGATTGCCGGATTCTCCCCCAAGCACCAGCATCATTTCCTCCTTTCCGCTGTCTAAGTATCCATCTCCTCACTTGGCCATCACGTCAAATCACTTTTCATGTCACGAATGAGCTACGGTCACACCCGTGCGGCGATAAGATAACCGACAATCGCCGGTCATTGCACGCCAATAATCCGACATCGTCGCTCGACCACAGCGTAACTACAGCATTATCGTCACATGACTACACGTCGTCCTGCTCGTCGTTTAGATAAGTGAAGCCATCCCAAGCACAGCCTGCGTCACAATTTCTTCCTCGATTACACTGGGCCACATCGCCGAGGATATTATCGTCCTCATTAATATGCCATTCCACCTATCAGTCTTCCACCAGCCCCGGAACAATGGGCACTGGGTGCGGTCGGTGGTGGGGCTGTTTTGATGAATATTACATTCTCCCCCAGGTGGCCCTTCAACCGCAAGGCTAACCGCTCTCACGCCCAACTCAGCGTGTTGTCACAAAACAAAACCAAAAGGATATTTGAATCCTATTAAGGACTCACTCAATCCAGACGAGAGGGACATCCTCGCCGGGCTTCATCTGTCGCACAGAGCAAATGAAGCGCAGCCATAAATACGCTGGAGCTGGCCCCGCAGACAGCCACCTTTCGGTTGGGAATAGACTTTCCGAATGCTTGTTCCTCTGCTCCGGGCCTAGGTTGACGCAGAGGACTCCACGCTGTCACCGTCCGGCCGTCGCCGCCGCCGCCGTCGCCCATCACGTCGCAGGTTAAAGGGCCCAAGTGCGTCTACTTTAATATTTAATCCGTTAGTCGTTCGCTTTATACGATGCCGTTCATAAAACTTTCATAGTCACTGCCTACGTATACAATTTATCTAAGCGCACACTCACACGCGCAGACACAAGCCCACACGAGATGAGAAATACGGACGACCATAGCCAGGGCGACGTGTTCCGTGCTTATGCAGATTCTGACTTATGGATGTCCTCTGCGAGGCTCCCTGTGTGCGCCTGCCTCCGTTCCATTCGTGTGCTTATTCCCATCTTTTGTCTTACAGCGGCAGCCGCTTACCCGCCTCGTGTAGCTTGCGCCGGTTTTGAGTAGTCTCATAAAACAACCCATCCCCGAGCACTATCAATACAGTCAGTCGGTTCCCGGTGGCAGTGGGTGGTGGGTTGGTGCTCCGCTGGGATTGTCCGGCCCCGTGAGTGAAGCGAGTGTGTGTGTTCATGGATCCATGCCAGACAGCCGACGACGACGGAGGTGGGCGAACGGCAGAACATTTCCCATTCAGCAGAACCGCCATTAAGGGCACTCCGCTTGGCATTCTGCAAGAATTTCCTCTTTAACAGCATTAGGGGCGCGCGTCGGAGTGATTTCTTTCGCTTTTGTGTATTCGGCTGTATCTGGGCGGGTTTCGTGTGCACATGTACCTGTTTCTGTTCACCCGTTCGCTGTTGTTGTTCAATCAAACCCGGGCAGGGGCGAGGGTACGTTGGCAAGTGTAACGTTATACGATGCTGGCGGTAGATGCAAATTCATCTGATGGATCGGAGTGGGGTCCCTGGTGCCTGCCAAGGCCAGGCATCGGTACAGTGAGGTGGCAATAGCATAGGGACACGAGAGAAAAATTGTGCGAAGCAGCGAATGTGCGTTGATGCTCATGGATTTGAAACTAGGATTCGAGTCCCTTCGCGGCCCAACAGTGAGTAGGTGCTGCAGGCTCTCCAGATATCATCAGGGACTGCAGCGCTACCCATATTAAGGCCCAAAGAGAGCTTTAAGTCAAGCCTCCATCTAGATCAGATATAGAGAGTGGACAGATGCTTCAGTAGACAAGCCTAATCTGGAGGAAAGGCTATCCTTGAGGGTATCTATTATTCGCGAAACATGAAGCGCGAATTCGAAGACCATCTTAATCGAATCCTCAGTGTTCACGCGCTCTGGAGAGCACAAGTGCCACTGTTCAGTCAAAGGCACTGCCAAGAGAGTCAGTAGAGTACCCAAGTATGCCGCAACGTTGCCTCGATTGTCAGAATCGTGGATGCAGTCAAAAACGTAATTTGTGTCAGTGCCACAAGCAAGGCCGTGGACAGTGAACCAATTCCATGAGACGAAGGGACTGTATGATCGCTGGAACCAGATGCCCGAGTTGGAAGCAGAGCCAGCACCACGATCAGAAGAGCAAATGAGGCAGACCAAGCCAAGTCCACTGTTGGGCGCCAGTTTTATTGGCGTTGATGTAAGTATTCAAATTCAAACGTGAGAGAGGCAGAGACTGGGACTGGCTACTGGGCTTATTGACCGCTTAGGTCGCTTCTTCGATGGCTTTACTGTATGCCTGGATTACACAAGAGCGGTTAGGCAGCCGGAGAGACAAGGAGAAGTCGATTTTTCGCGATGTCACGTATGCGCTTAGTCCCGGGCTCCCAGATTGTCCGATTTCCTCACCAAATTTTGAGCCTAGTCTTCTTTATCTGGGACCATGATTTTCTACAAAAGGTACAAGTTCCAAGTCTACAACGAGCTCTATACAGTATGTATTATGAGAGATCTATCTGTGCCGTGTTATGCGTTTTGATCCACCGGTTGCATTGCCTCGGCCTCGTCGCTACCTTGTAACATTAATTTCCATGGTCACTAAGGAACGAAGTACAAATGTCATGCAGCTATGCAAGTACACGCAGATCTCTGGATGCTGGCTATCGTTAAAAGATTAGATTTGTTTCGAAATGCTGGCCATTGTGTCAATGTCGGTTTGAGTAGACAAGAACCTTAAGTAATGGACTCTGATAATACAACTTGTATGCAACCTCGAAGAAGATTACCTGCTGGAACATTAGAAGAGGTAGTCTGCATGTGCTAGCACGCGGTTCCCACACCTCAATATCAATGAAGGGACGTGGCAGTCCCCAGATCAATCAACCGTCAACCAGATTGATCACTTTGGGATCGACGTCAGACACTCCTCTAATATTCTCGATGACCGAACGATCTGAGGAGCCAATGTTGACTCTGACCATTTCCTTGTTGTAGCCAAAGTTTGAGAACAACGGCACGGTTTGACGTCGCAAAGCTACAATTGCAACGGACTGCAAGGATCTTTACCGGACGAGTGTCCCAGAAACTCTCTGTGAGTTCGACGTCACCTGCACAAACCATCGAAGAAGAATGGACTCGTTGTCAAGAAGCCATCAAAGAAGCTCCCACTGATGTGCTGGGTTTAACGACACCACCTAGAAGGAACCCGTGGCACATGCAGCCAAGCAGGAGGCCTACACGGCAACGCTGCATCGAACAACGAGGGCTGTGCGTTGATCTCACGAGAGAGGGAAGGGAAGAGAACCGGCTTCTTAGAAGAAAAAAGAAGGAGATTAAGAGGCGGGCGGTCGAGGAGATGGAGAGGTGTTATGACAGGAATGAAGTCCGAAAGTTTTATCAAAGGGTAAAACAATTATCCAATGGATATAAAACTCGGACAGAAGCCTGTCGGGATGGAAATGGACAACTGAAAGTAGAGTCGCAGTCGATACTGAGAATCTGGAAAGATCATTTCTGTAGATTGTTAAACGGCGATGAGGACCAAAATACCGCTGTCAGGCAGAATGTACCACTCAATCTGGACGATGACGGACGCGAATTCCGTCCCCCAGACCTAGACGAGGTCAGGATAGCATTATCAAGACTGAAGACTAGCAAAGCTGCTGCAGCGGTCTGTCTGCTGAAATACTTAAGGCAGCTGGAGATGATCTGGTAGGGCGCATGCACCAACTCATCTGCAAGATATGGTCTGAGGAAAGCATGCCCGATGAGTGGAATCTCGGTGTCGTTTGCCCGATCCCCAAGAAAGGAGACCCCTTTGACTGTGCCAACTATCGAGGGATCAGTCTTCTTAACATCGCGTATAAGATCTTCTCTGCCGTTTTGTGTACCCGCCTGAAGCCGTTCATTAATAATCTGATAGGTTCGTATCAGGGTGGCCTCAGGCCAGGAAAGTCCACAACAGACCAAATCTTCGCACTACGGCAGATCCTGGAAAAGACTCAAGAGATGCAAATCGACACTCGCCATCTGTTCGTCGATTTCAAGGCCCCATATGCCAGCGTGCATAGAGACGAGCTATACAGCGCCATGTCTAGTTTTGACATTCCTGCCAAAGGGCAGGCTGTGTCAGAAGATGACGATGGACAACTCTCGCTGCTCCATCAGGGTCGGCAAAGACCTAACCGAGACCTGCAATGTCAAAAAGGCTTCAAGACAAGGCGACGCGCAGTCATGTGATTTCTTCATCCATCCTGGAGAAGAAGAAGTGCGAAACTCACACGCCAACACTAGAGGCACGAACTTAAAGAAGTCCGTGCAATTCTTAGCACACGCCGATGACATTGACGTGATTGTCAGAGCTCAGCGAGCCGTCGTTGAGGCTTTTGCCAACATTGAGACGGAAGCGGCTAAAATGGGTCCGGCGGTGAATGAGGGCAAAACGAAGTCTGTGCTCTCCCCAAAAAAGGACATACAACATCGACGTCTTGGACAGAGCGTCGCAATGGGCAGCTATAACTTCGAGGTAGTCAAGGACTTCACTCACCTCGGCTCCGGAGTAGACTGTACTAATAACATCAGTTTCGATATCAAGAGTAGGATAACTCTTGCCAACCGCTGTTTCTTCGGGCTCAATAGGCAATTGAGTAATAGAGCCCTCTCTCGAAGAACCAAGTTGACTCTATATAAGACTCTGATCATTCCAGTCCTGATATACGGTGCGGAGGCATGGACAATCTCGAAAGCGGATGAAGAAGTCCTTGGTCTCTTTGAGAGAAAAGCTCTACGCACGATCTTTGGTCCTGTTTGTGCTGACGGGTTCTGGAGGAGAAGATTCAATCACGAACTGTACGGGCTGTACAGCGACATGAGCCTAGTTAGGCGTCTGCGGATCCAACGCCTGCGGTGGCTAGATCATGTAGAGCGTATGGACACCACAGCTCCGGCCCGAAGAATCTTCGAATCCGAACCTGTCGGATAACGCAACAGAGGACGGCCGCATTTAAGGTGGCGTACCCAAGTGGAGACGGTGGCCCGTGGCGTTGTGGGTATGTGCGTCGACCCCAACCTCGACGTCGAAAGTTCGATTCCAGCTCTGAGCGACAGAAACAATTTTCACGGCCCCACCTCTTTCGAGTCACTGACAATGCTCAAGGAGTATTTCCTGTCTAGAGAACGCTTCTCAAACTTGGCCGTTCGAAGTCGGCATGAAACTGTAGGTCCCTTCCACTCGTGAGAGAACAATAGCACGCACAACACGAGTGGTTGCTTAGAAGCTAGGCCCTGGCCCTCTACGGGCTGTAGCGCCACCCGTATTATATTATTATTATTATACCCAAGTGGAGAAGGCTGCTCTATGCTCGTCTTTGTCGCCTAAGGCGACAGAGACAAATCCAATAGCCGCCGAGGACTGTAGAGGTCATGTCAGTGTTATGCTCTTGTCAGATGAACGTAGTGAATATGAGCTTTGCTACTAGTGGTGCCTGATAGATGACCCATGCGATTCTCTGTTCTAGGTGAGCAGCGGAACAGCACAAAGGGGTGTGCTCACTAGGTTTACGATCAATAGCTTAGTACGCACTCGGTCAAGCAAATGGCCTATCGAATGACTTTCACGTGGATCTCTAGCACCTGACGCGACGAACTTACATAATTCACGGCTAGACCTCTCTCGAGTCAATGACTATGAAAAATTCACGAGATCCGTTTGCATAGCCCTACGCTATGGGCTCAAGTCCCCGAAATGAGCACCTTTTACAATTCGAGGCTTCACTGTGTTGCAGCGTTACAAGCTAGAGCTAGTCTCCTAACCCCATCTGATGCCAGAATCTATGTCATAACGCCAGGAGTTGAGAACCAAAAGCGTTCCAAACTGAGCAACAAGCTGAAGAACGAAGAGTTATGGAACTGTAATAACATTGCCACTGGTTAAGGCTCTTTCACACCAATCCTGCGCGAGGTCATTTGCCGACATCATGGCCCCCCTACACCAGAGCATGCCCTACAGCCTTCACTTGAATCATCAATCCTCGGAATCCACCGCCAACCCCTTCGAATTCCAATTCCGCGAAGTACACCGTCTTTTGCGAACGTTTCGCATTCCGTTTGACTGAAGGAAACCGAACAGAATTCCGCAAATATCACGCGACAAAGTCAAACAAAAGCCTGAGTGGTTGCTTTGCAGCATCCCCCAGTGTCACAAAGTCGCACACCTCTCTGTTTGCTGGGTAGGCACCCCGCCCGAGGTGTGTCTGCGCCCGTGTGTGCGAGTAGGCATAGCACCACAGTACACCTTGCAGAACCTTGGCGAGCATTATTTAAATACCACCGCATGACTTTCGTGTGCCATCTCGCCACTCTCCCTCCCACAGTCAGCGCCAGACGGGCCTGCGTCTCCGGGTGCCAAGTCGTTTTCATAATAATGTGCACGGGTAGGGTTTATAATGACGATATGAGTCCCGGCATACAAATGGGATCATCGACGTTATCTTTTGCACAAATGATGCTGGGGCGCGGTGGCAAGCGGCAAGGACTCCGCGCATCCGCCCCGCACCGAGGACACGTACCCAGAAGTGGGGTTGAATTATATTCCTCGCCGTTGTTGTTTCTTCAAATTTATTTTCACCCTTTCCCACGTGCTGATGGATGATGCCGATGGGTGGCGTTGAAATCGTCGGTTTCGCTTAATAGACGCGACCCCGCTCGGCAGATGTTGTCGGTGCCGATGCTGCGGACATCAGGAAGCCGTATTGGGGATGTTATTAGATCGCCCACCCAACCGCCCCCCAAACAACAACCTGTGTGAAAATGATGCTCGGCGCTTGGGCTGGGGAATTAATTTGCACTTAGGGTTCCGTTGGGGCGGGTGTAGCAAATGAGGGACGCTGCATAGATGAATAGTGAGTGTGCTTGAATATTCGCCCGACTTTGACTTGAAACCCCATGCGGCATGGGGGCGGGGAGCTGGTGTTTATCTGATCTGGATACTTGCGATACAAATTGTGAGTTTACTTTGGGAAAACTTGGTTTTCCACAAAGGGATCCGATTACCAAGGCCCCGAGGGTATGTAGACGAGCAGAGGGTTGTTTTCTGGGGGAGCGTGCCAATCAATCTTAGGTCAAGATTGGAGCGGCCCAGATATGGACTCTTGTGGGGAAGCGGACGCCGCGATGGGTAGTGCTTTGGAAGGGCCTTCACCTCGGGCAGTGACGAAATCTGTCGTTTGTTTCTGTGGGCAACGAACCCTTGTCAGTTGGCCAGTGGGACACTCCGCCACAGTGGATGCTTGGGTCTTGCGGAGGGAGTGTGGCGTTTTGACGCTGTTGCTTCAATTGACAGCAACGGCATAAGTTTGCTTTCCAGTAAGTGTTGCCGAGCAGTTGATGTTTACACCTGCTGATCGAACTTGAGATGTGGAAGAGATCCCTTAAGCTGGAACAGAGTGTTCAGCAGAAGCACTTGTGTTAGAAGCAGGCAGCGAACCCTACGGCTAAGGCTTTTGACAGTAAGCCCATTGCCTCAGAGGAAATGTCTGTAAAACCCCCGTAGCCAGTGGGTCGAGTGGGGAGAAGAGTGAGTACCACGATCAGAGGAAGAGCTGAACCAATGAGGCTGAGCAAGCGAGGTCCACTGTTGGGCGTCATTTTATTCGTTTAAGCTTCAACGTTGATATTCAGGGGAATACAGCATGTCGTCAATTCAGAGGCACAGCAGGCGTCATTACCAGCTTGGGCTGTCCATGCGGCATAACGAATATAGTCCTTTGGTTGAACGCCAGAATCAACCAGAGATTTCCTTCATGCGTCAGAATTTGTAGAGCCACTTTAGAGTCGTGTTCCAGTGAACCCAGAAACTTCATTTCTCGGGACCAGGTTGAGGGAAAGTTTTGGAGCTAGTATGAAGACTGCGGTTAGAGTCACCCGTTGGTGGTCATTAGAGACAGACACTTACTCTGAGTCTCACCCGCTCTAAATCGAAGATGTAGCCGAATTCAGTAAGCGGTCGGAAAGAAGGGCAGCAGTTGTCGAGCAGCAGGCTGGATAGAAGCCAACCGGGCAAGAGGTATGCGAGGAACGTGAATAGTTGGAGTGCCAAATTCAAAAGTCGTCTCCTTTCCACAACCTCAAGGAGGTCTCTTTCTCCAGGCGACTAACTAGGTCTGATAAATGACTCCAATGAGGTCCATTTCAGGGACTTGAGGTATCCTGGAATCGTTCGCCAAGCATGTGGTGATATTGGTGTCACGAGAGTAATGTGGGTCTGGTGAAGGCTTTTTGAGTCTGGAAGAGACCTCTACTAAAATCTGGTGTAGTCGCCGTTGCTCTTATTGACAGCAATGGACATAGTATTGCTTTCCGTAAATGACTCCGGTTAATTAATCGTTGCACCGACAGATAGGACTTGAGATGTGGAAAAGATCCCTTTGGCTTGAGGAGGAGTGTTCATGCAGTTACACACGCAAGAACTACTGTTCGGCGTAAGAGCAGTTGTGGGGTGTTGGTGCTACTAGAAGGGCTAAGGACTGTGGACCGGAAAATATCTGGCAGACAACTGGAAGACGTTCCTCGAGCCCGACGTAGTTCTAGTGTCTTGTTCAGAGGAGGAGGTGGAGCTGAACAAGCGGAGTCCACTGTTGGGCGCCAGTTTTATTTTCCTTAAGCGTCGACGTTAAGATCAAGATGCACAGTGGTTACAGACCAATACACATGTCGCCAAAACAGGGGCACTGCCAGTGTCATTATCAACAGAGGAGCTCTTAGTATTATGACCTAACTAAGAGAAGTACTTTTATGAAGACTCACATCTGGCTCTAAGGGTTGGTGGTCATTGCGGAATCAATTCAGCTCGGATATTGAGACGACTTCAGTAAGCGGCCGAGGTCCAAATATTTTGAGGGAGCTGCAGCAATTGTTGGGTGCCAGGCTTGAAGTAGGTGATTAGGTTAGGTTGTAGTGGCTGACTGCTAAGGGCAGTCACACTTAGGCCAGAGTAGGCGCATTGTGATCCACCACGCGGATTGACTTCTCCTACCATCGGAACCAGTTGGTGCTTGTAGTGAAGCGATTTAGCGGGCCTATGCTGGCGCCGTTAAGCTCATTAGGGTTGTTGAAGTAGTAGGCCCCCTAGGTGTGGGAACCTACGACTAGCCAGAGCGCTGCAGGAGCAGAGTAAGTGATGAGTGTTTTCTTTCTCCTCTTCATCCATGCAACTTCTGGAAAAATCATTGTATGGGGCACCCATCCTGCGAGCATGAGTGCCAATTGCACAACAGTGCCCGGTTATGTCTCCTATGCGAGTCCTTAATGAGTGTTTGCTGAATCTGAGTAGACTGAGTGACCGTTTTAGGTGAGCTGATGGCCAGACAGGTGGTGCCTTCTAGCCATGTGTCATTAGTGGTTTTGATTGTCTGAATCTTTAAAAGATAGTAGGCTGTAGCGGTCGGCATGGAAGGTGGTACCTCTGCTATTGATAGGAATGAGGTTGTACCACGCCTGGCGAGTTCATGAGCTTTGCAGATCTCTGGTATGTCACAGTGTCCCGTCACCCACATGAGGTGAATGTTAAAATGCTCTGCAATCACCGCAATGAAGGTATGTTTTTGAGTAAAGCACGACATTGACCAGCGATTTTATAGCGGCCCGACTATCCGAGCAGATGGTGATATCCCTTTTTGATATCACGTTGTTTTTTAGCCATAGAGTTAAATGCGAAAGTCATGGCAATACCAAAACATAAGGGAGCCTCTTTTGAAAAGTGGTTGTCAAAGTCCGACAAATAACTCCCAAGGCATCAGATCAGTGTCAGGACTTGGGACAAGGGCGGCATTGTTAGTCAAGCATGCGGGGTGATATGATTGAAGTCTCGACAATAACGCCGATCTGGAGGAAGCTTTTCTGTCTGGTGAGGACTGAGTCTTGAGGAACCTATATACAGGCATAAGTTTGGGGTAGAAAATGGCTAGATTGGAAAAAGGTGTGTATGCCACGACCCCAGACAATAATGCAATGATGAACGAAGGCGAAGGAAAGAAGATGACGAGATACTTCACATGAGACTTCAAGAGAGACTTCTTCTTCTTCTTCTTTGATTGGCGCTACACTCCGGGATGGACCTGGGCGTCACGCAACCTTGGCATCTTCAAGAGAAACACGACGAGTACAATAAGACATAGAGCATTGTATCGAGGTGACAGCAATTTGACAACCAGAATATCTTCTGCTTCTCTTTCTTCTTCTTAAGGAGCTACAGTCCGACGTGGACCTGGGCCTCTACCAACAAGCCTTACCAACTAGTCAAGACGCCAAGTTGGTTGAGGTCGGGCGTCCTCGGCTGTTTTGTTCCTCAGGTCCGTCGTAAAAGACGCTTCCGGCTCGAGCTGACTTGTCCACAGGCTCTATAGAGCCCAGCCATCTTAGGCATTGACTGCGTGGACACGTCTAATTAGGCTCCTGCCACAGTTTATGGTTGGACACCGTCAACGGAAACAGGACTTTTCTATCGAAGACATCAAGGACTTTTTCAGACGCTTTTTGCCCATGCCACTGCACCGTCAAACAGGAATGGGACTATCAGCGTCTTTCATAAAGTCACCTAGGTCCCTCGAGAGACGGCTCAGCTACTCCTCTTGAGCCTATAGAATCAGCTGTTCACTAGAGTTACTCTGCGATTGATTTATGTACTTGTGTTGTTCCTTCCGATTCACATCCAAATCCCAAATCATTGACGGCTCGCTGGCAGTTGAAGAGACTTCGGGAAGATCGTGCCTCTGTGAGCTTACATGATCTTCACGAGCATGTCCAAAAACATTGCCATTGAAGGTCTGGGTGAGTTAAGAGTTCTCCATCATCATCCTGCTCAGTTCGGAACAACACGCTTTGCAATAGACGTCTAAAATGTTATCGATCCCCGCCCTTCGCTGAACAAGGCTTCGCATTTGAGCGGATGTGGCTTCTAAATAAGCACAGACGTCTCTGTCTCTCTGAACTCTAGCAGTATTACAAACTCGGACACCAAGAAGCGCACACTTAAGCCCTAAAATGTAAAAATACACAATTTCACCTCTACAACCGTCCACTGCTCATTAAAATGATATCGAAGCAAAAACAATGGTCTTGGGAGAAAACCAAATTTTGCATGATGCCATTCTCACTAAATGGCAGACTTCAATTCATGAAGCGTAAGCTCTAGAGATTGACATCATCGCGTGGACAATACAAGGCTGGTCGCTGCTTGAAAAAAGGTCATGCCTGCAACTCCAACAGGAGTAATTTGATAGATATGCTGGGCTCGTAGGCCTCAGCCTCAGTACAGTAGTCCGGCAATAACTTCGAAGTAGAGAAAGACTTTGTCTACCTAGACTCCGACACACGATGAATGACAAGACCTTGGCCATAAAACGGAGGATCACGCTGGTCAACCGCTGTCTTTTTGGACCTTAAAAAGGACGGACCAAGATATCCCCATATAAGACCTTGATAGTCCGAGTCCTGCTGTATGGCGTAGAAGCATGGGCACTAACTAAAGCGGACGAGGATATTCTTGGTCGCTTCGAGAGGAAAGTCCTTCGAATTATCTTCGGTTCCGTTGGTACTTATGGTGCTTGGAGGAAAAGACTCAACGACGTACCGTACGGGCTGTATAGCAACATCGATCTGGCCAAACGAGTGCGAATCTCTCGTCGTAGATGGCTACGTTACCAATACTTAGGCCAGAAGACAACGCCTCCCATGGAAGGTGACTTCAATAAGTTGAGAATGCGTGGCTGGAGGCAACTTGTACAAGACTGGGCTAGATGGAGAGGCATATTAGCTGAAGCCCAGGTCCATCCCGGACTGTAGCGCCACCCAAAGAAGAAGTCGTCCGTCGCTCAACTATTCCCGCGCGATGTAAATAGCTTCCCGCTCTAGCCTATGGTATCCCCTTTCCCACTTTGAATGCAAGCCCACTTCAAGTCACATTCTAGAGACGCACGCCCGATCAACACCGTCCACGTGCCAGTGCTCAAATTTCTGTCCACAAACACACCCCTTAACGCCAACACATCCCCAAGCATCGCCGCCTGACTGTGCCCAACTCTGAATAGGCCACTTGACTTCAAGGACATCCCCCCACGCATGGAGACACTTGTTATCACCCTGCTCCTCCCACCCCTCTGACGAATCCAATCCCCGAGCCACCGCAGGAGTCAGCCTAACGACCAGCGATATGTTTGCGTTCGCCATATGAACAGCGCCCACAGAGAGACCATTGTTGTCACATAATCGATTCTCTAATGATGGAATTCCAGAAAATATAACTGTCATTAGAAACAACGAACTTCGACCAGCAGCTCCATGTGCGCTCGTCCGCACACGCAAGGTGTGTATCCGATTTCATTGGGTTGGCATAAGATGATGATCCCATTAGGGTGGGGTTCCATGGGGTGACGCTTGAAAATCGATACAATCTGATGGCGAGGTGGCCGTCCACCTCCCTCCCGGACCGAGAAAGAGAGCAGAGTCTCGTCCGTCTGAACGGTTGACTGGCAGTGCGGCACTCATCTGGACTTCCATAATTGGTATCGATTATGGTCTGGTATCCCAAGTGAGGCCGGGCGGGGGCGGCGCGGTGGCCCACTGGCTGTGGCTTCGGTTCGTCTTGCAGCGGACTGAGGGAATATTTATCGAGATACACTTGAATGTGCTCGAATGGTTTTATTCTCCGAACGGTGATGATATGTGTCGAAGTTGGAATCCCTCTGATGGGATGCACCGCGGGTGTTTGGGAAGCATGTGCACATGTTCGTTAGCACCTTCGAGAGGGGAACCGATGCTTAAGGCATCAAAATGTGAAATGGAACAGGAGTGCAGAGCAAATTGTAACCAGACTCAGGTCTTCGGAGATATTCCCTGAGGCGGCACCACTTGGGGTTACGGTGCACTCTGAAGAGGTGCACATCGACAATTAAGGGAAATAATTGGAATTGATTCGAATGCAGGTCTGAGAGCGATTGTGCTTGATGAATGCAGTTCACTACGAGAGATCCTCAATGAACAGGAGACTGGCCACAGAGCTCCGGGTGGTGTCTGGAGATGGTGTAATAATAAATTTATCTCGTAACATCTACGAAATCGAAACGTAGACGGCAAGCAATCAGCTGGGAAAACAGCAGGACCATGGTCTGCAGTGGGTGGCTTCGGGTGATGAATAGATGGGTTTTGTAAATGTGGCAGACTTTCTTGAATAGTTCTCGGAGCTGACTGGAGGCTGGAGAGCTTTCAGTGTAAGCTCGGTAAACGGCGACGACGTCGGAGATGATATGAGCTGTGTGCCATATTGCGGGTCGGGGCGAAAATTCTAAATGTCACAATTTTATCAAACTACACCGATATGCAACCAGAGAGATGTGTTGCATCAACACAACCAATTGAACACTGTTCCAAGAGGCAAGATAAATGAATTGGCTAGAGACAGCCGACGTGGACTCAAATGACCACAGGGCAGAGGATGTCCTCACAGAAGTGTGGAATATACAAACTTCCAGACTGGAATGGGAGACGATCAAATCCAAGGATTCGCTTGAGTTGGAGTCTGAGAATATGGACTGTTAGTCGCATTTCGTAATGGTTACTACATTTAACTGAGAGATAGTATAGACCTTAAACTACTCAACTTCACTGAAATGCAGCCGCAATCACTTGAAGCGAACTCAAATGAGCATGAGGACAACAAAGCAATATGGACAGGATCCCATTGCAGGCACAATAGGATGGTCCTTAGAGGAGTACGGAAATTATGATTCTCCGTGAAGAATGATGCCATAAACCTCCATATCTCCATTCTCATCAGCTGCAACGAGAATGTGCCTCCCAACTGTGCCAAGAACGATTTATGAATGCTACCTACGCACGCACCTTATGTGCTCCAGCGGCATTGTTGTGCGACCCCTACCACAAAATGTCATTAGACGTTCAAAATGCCATCAACATACCTGTGGCTAGGCCTTCCTACTTATTAAAGAGAGTTACGGATTCACTGCCACGGTGGGAGTTCCACAAGGCTCAGTCCTCGGACCATTACTATTTTTTGGCTTGCTCAAATGGATGTGGAATCTTCTTCAAGCTAACTGGTAACCTGCGCTACCAGCATGAATGATGGATTATGCTCCTGTTTCCTCGAGACCTAAGCTCGTCGTAAGCTCCACCTCTGCACAGTTCAGGCTTTCTTCCTGCAAGCCTGTAATTAAGTATTTCTTCGTGGGGCTGGTTAGCATATCAGGCCTTGTGTTCCATTGTTTCCAATTCGGTTTTCCTTTCTTTTTCGATCTTCTGCTCTCATTCTCCACGTTCGTTATAAAGGAGCAGATCTCCAGCCATTTGTCAGCTGACTCCGTCAATCAACGAATCATTTATAAATGATCTCCTGTCTGCCACTTCTAATCCAAGTGGATTTAAATGCTTCCAAAACCCAATGCTGTCTGCTGTCTCTAAAGCGAACCCCAGATAATCAGCAATTATCCATGAATGGCGCTGGTGTCGACGAAACCGGAAAACTTTCCATCCTCGATATGTACATCAACACAACACCTAGTTGGAACGATCACATATTCTAGGTCGCCCAAAATGCTGCGAAATGTTTAGGCTTCCTTAATCGATGCAAGAAATATTTCCTGACTTCTTCTTGATTGGCGCTACAGTCCGGGGTGGACCTGGGCCTCAGCCAACATGCCTCTCCAGCCAGCACGATCTTTCGCCAGCTGCCTCCAGTTGCGCACACCAAGCTGGTTGAGGTCCTTTTCAACTTGTGTGCGCCATCTAGTGCGAGGACGTCCTCTGTTGCGCTCCTCTTCGGGCCGGAGCTGTGGTGTCCATCCGCTCTACATGACCTAGCCATCTTAAGCGTTGGATCCGAAGACGCTTACCTAGGTGCATGCCGCCGTACAGCCCGTACAGTTCGTGGTTGAACCTTCTCTTCCAAACGCCATCAACGCAAACAGGACCAAAGATCGTACGCAGCACTTTTCTCCCAAAACAACCAAGAGCTTTGTAGTCACCGAACTGGAGAAGTGAGCGAAAAGAAGTGAAACCAAAGACAAACAACTCTCTGCTTGTGTGTCGTTTATTAACAGAAGATGTAATGTATGTTCGCTGAAACATTTATACTCTCGTTAGATTGCAGTACATTTAATGTTATTAAAATCTTTGGAGACATTTCGGGTGAATCATACGATCAGATAGCGACAAATATAGTGTGATGCAAAAAGAGAACAAATACAGTCTCGCAACAAAGTATGCAACTGAAATAGTTAAATTATTTTTTTCGACTACAGCTTCTTCATCCGCGTCCATGTCTCTGCGCCGTAGAGCAGGACTGGGATGTACAAAGTCAACTTGGTGTTTCGAGAGATGGCTCTGTCACTCAATTGCCTCTTGAGCCCAAAGAAACAGCGATTGGCAAGAGTAATTCTGCGCTTGATCTCGGTACTGGTGTTGTTGTCCCTATTTACTCCGGAGCCTAGGTAGACGAAGACCTTGACTACCTCAAAGGTTCTGCTGCCCAATATGACGCTCTGTCCGAGACGTCGATGTTGTGCGTCCTTCTGTGATGACAGCATGTACTTTGTCTTGCCCTGGTTTATCGCTAGACCCATTTTATCCGCTTCCGTCTCAATGCCAGCAAACGCCTCATTGACGGCTCGCTGTGTTCGTCCAATCACGTCAATGTCGTCCGCGTAAGCAAGCAGTTGAACGGACTTTTGGAAGATCGTGCCTCGGGTGTTTACGTTTGAGTTTCGCACGATCTTCTCCAGGACGGTGTTAAAGAAGTCACATGACAGCGTGTCGCCTTGTCTAAAACCTTTTTTGACATTGAAGGTCTCGGTGAGTTCGTTACCGACCCTGATGGAGCAGCGAGAGTTCTCCATCGTCATCCTGCACAGCCTCACGAGGTTGGCAGAAATGTCAAAACTAGACATGGCGCTGTATAGCTCGTCTCTATGCACGCTGTCATATGCGGCCTTGAAATCGACGAATAGGTGGTGGGTGTCGATCTGCATCTCTTGAGTCTTTTCCAGGATCTGCCGGAGTGTCAATATTTGGTCTATTGTGGACTTTCCTGGCCTGAAACCGCACTGATAAGGACCTATCAGGTTGTTGACAAAGGGTTTCAGGCGTTCACACAGAACGGCAGAGAGTATCTTGTAAGCGATGTTAAGGAGGCTGATCCCTCGATAGTTAGTGCAGTTGAAGGGGTCTCCTTTCTTGTGGACCGGACAAGAAATATTTCACCCCCTCTGATTTGGCTCTAATCAATTAGACGTATATTCGTCCTAAGCTTGAGTACAACGCTCATATCTGGTCTGGTGCCCCCAAGACCACCCTGCACCCACTAGATAGAATCCAAAAGCGAGCGATAAGACTTATAGGAGGCAATGATATCGCGGGTTCATTAGACTCGCTGGAACTTTGACGTACCGTGTGTTCTTTCACCGTGTTTTATCGTTATGATATGATTCACCCACGCATTCTTGGCAGGTGGATGAGCTGTCGTGACCGATTCTGTGGAGGCATTTCCTGTAACCTTCGGGGCCCGACAAAAACTGCGTGAGGTGGTAGTTGCAGTGGCTGTGAGCTCTCGATGTTCAGAGTTCTAGCCCAGGTATCAGTTTGAGGTTCCATCTGCCCTTGATTGTGGTGTTCCATCTGGCTTGCCAGAGATGTTAGCATTTCTTCCTTCTTCAGACGTCTTGTGTTAGTCTCCACATGGATCGCCGTTCTCCTTAGGTAGATCCTTTGCATTTCGGTGGCGCAAATACCGACAGGGACCATACCCGCAGGCTGCTGCATACGAGATGATGACTCTTATTGCACAGAGTCTGCAAGTGGATGAAAACTTCTTTGCTGACTCCTTGGTGGCGAGAGCTCCCGTCCCTACTGGACCGGCCTAAAGAAGTCTTGACCTCACTTCTGAGGAAAGCAGGATCCTTCTCGCGTATCTAGGACGTCCGATGTTTGGCAGAGTCTTACGTCCAGTTATAAGTTGCTGCTGTGTTCACGTTAGCAAAGGAGCGAAATTAGTGAAGAAGGAGATGACCACAAGACAGAAGATGTCCTCGCAAAAGTAGGCAATATTCTAGCTTCCAGGTTGGAATGTCAGACGATCCAATCCAAGTAAACGCTTAAGCCCCTTGGACTGATGCTAGACAACAGGTGGGTCCTTAAAGCCCCGACAAGGCTTGTGACAGTGAGAAGGCGTCATGTACTCAAGAAGCAGTGGTGGACACCTTCGCAGAATCCGCTGGTAGTTTTTTTGGTCCTCTTGTAATTCGCTCCTATTGGCTGTAAAACAATCGAACGTTGCCAAGGTCACGGTCGGTCTACAGACTATGTGCAGTCAGGACAAACAGTGGTTTTTGGCTCATGCAGCGTTCGATCTAGCAGGAATGTTGTTCATCGACATCCTGGCCGATGAGACAACCTTCAGATGATTGAAAGGCACTAGTTGTCAAGTCTAGAAGATGATTTGACTCAGAGTGGACTAAAGGAGGAGAGTACGCCAAGTAGACCATGGCGTCACCGCGAACGACTTCAGCTGAACATTCAACGAAAAGATGGAGATAGAAAGCAGCACAGAACCATTGGTCATGATCACGCCGAGGAGCTCACCTGCCCAACGATGTAAGCACCTTAAGGTGGCTTCGGTCTATCCTCAGCTCTAGGCGACATCTGCCTAGCTTCTGCAAGCGTCGGCACGCCACCTGATGGGTTAAGCTGAAAAAGGAGAGTGAACGTTTTTATAGTCTGGTGGAGCGATCGTTCTGATTGGGTGTATCAGGGAAGGTGGTCACTTCTCCAACAACCGGATGTGGTTGTTGCGTTTGTAGATCATATTGCGTCGCAGCTGCACTCTCGATCCACACCCTATTCAGATTGTTCTTTTTTGGATGAACCTTTCGATGTCACCAGTCAGACTTGATGTAGTGACCACTGACTTCATCGTCATTCGGACTTTACATCGATTCGGGATGATCTCTGACCATCAGGCCACCAGACAGTCGCCCCAAACATAGTCAATGCAGGCGCATTCCCGGTGGGCCCCCACTTGGATGGGAAAAGTTAAAGAATGCAGAATGTCCGAGAGAATCCTCGTGTAGTCCCAAAATCTCACACAAAGAATCCCGGCTGAACTGTCACATTGTTACGTCCCGTGATAATGGAATTACACGACCTTACATCGCCCCAAACCGGGATCAGCAGAAATTAACATGTATCCGCTGAGACACGAGCCTCCCCCCACACACACCCACCACCTGCTAAACATCACCCATCCCTGCCTCCCCCCTGGACTGGTTGAAAACATCAAGGTGCCTACCCCCACCATCCTCGAAGAAAACTTCTTAAACCTCAACACGCCCGCAGTCCTATTTGCCAACCCCGCCCTCGACATCCACACCTGTTGTTCCTGTGAAATGTAATTAGCAGCCCCCGCCCAAGTTCCTGCCGAAGAAACTTTCCTCTCACACCCATCCACGCCCACGGGGGCGTCCATGGACCCCACATCCCCCTTCCTGTGCGCGGAGTCACAACTCAATCCAATTTCGGAAACTCGATGTAAATATCCCAAAAGTCCGTGCAGTACGGGGTCGCATCCCGTGTGCCGCCATAGAGCGGCAGGACTGACTTTCCACTAGCCCCGCAGAGTTATCGAAAACTTTCCTAAAAACGGATTAATCTCCATCAGGCGGCAGGCACCCTCTTCAAAGTGCTTGACACTTGTATCCGAGCCTGAGCGCTCACACCTTGTCGCATCCCTCCCCAGACCCCCCACCGGGGCGCAACTCAATCTGTCGTCCCCGACCGACCGGATGGATACCGAATGATTCCGATTTCAAAATTGGAGCCAAATTAAGGCATTACGCTCGTGTGTGTTGGCCGAACAAAGGAGCGATTGTCGAGGTGGGCGCTTCGCCGGTGACGGCGAGTGGCGTAGTCCCCCGCAGTTGGCCGTGTGCGAATTGTCTGGGAGTACTTGTGGCAGTCGCCGCTGGAGGGCCCGACTGAAATTAGACCACCGAGCCTGGTGTAGAATGCTTCTGAGCGCAGGGAGCCAGCACCTCCGTGTATCGAGTCCCGTGGCGAGTATGGAATTTCAGTTCGCTTGCTTGCTTGCAATCCATTAAGCTTCCACTGGGAGTATGTTTGATTGTGCTCTCAGAAGCCTGCAATCGCACGCAAGCACACAGACTCAATGAGTGGGGGCTTTGCGGATAATGTATGCACATCTGATGAGGACAGGGACGGTGCTGCTGGCACCGATGCTCCTGCTGTTGCTGCAGCTTCTGCTTCTGCTTCGGTTTCTGCTTCTGTTTCGGCTTCTGCTGCTGATGAGGATGATGAGGATGACGAGTCGTCGAGTCGAGCTGATGTGTGGCTGGCTCTACGCATACGACTTTAAATGGGAATTTGTTTGATATCGCTGTAGCCAGCCAGCTCGAGTGGACGCACTCTCCCTGCCACATTCATTCAGTTGAATTGCGACTCAACGTGATTAAGGCCGAAACAAATCATTTATAATTCAATGATGCGTCCACTGTGGCCGGCAGAGCTTGGAGCGGATATCTCGTTCTTCTTTTAGGTTGACCACAAGGAAGGGTGATGGACGTTGGCTAGAGAGAGGGTGCGTGACTTACGCCAGGGATGCTGAAACTTTTTCTGTCGAACGAAGAAGGGTTATTGGTAAATGACGTTTGAATCTTTATGACAGATGACAGATGACAGATGACAGATGACAGATGACAGATGACAGATGACAGATGACAGATGGCAGATGACAGATGACAGATGACAGATGACAGATGACAGATGACAGATGACAGATGACAGATGACAGATGACAGATGACAGATGACAGATGACAGATGACAGATGACAGATGACAGATGACAGATGACAGATGACAGATGACAGATGACAGATGACAGATGACAGATGACAGATGACAGATGACAGATGACAGATGACAGATGACAGATGACAGATGACAGATGACAGATGACAGATGACAGATGACAGATGACAGATGACAGATGACAGATGACAGATGACAGATGACAGATGACGACTGACGACTGACGACTGACGACTGACGACTGACGACTGACGACTGACGACTGACGACTGACGACTGACGACTGACGACTGACGACTGACGACTGACGACTGACGACTGACGACTGACGACTGACGACTGACGACTGACGACTGACGACTGACGACTGACGACTGACGACTGACGACTGACGACTGACGACTGACGACTGACGACTGACGACTGACGACTGACGACTGACGACTGACGACTGACGACTGACGACTGACGACTGACGACTGACGACTGACGACTGACGACTGACGACTGACGACTGACGACTGACGACTGACGACTGACGACTGACGACTGATGACTGACTGTGTTCAACTAAAATCTCAACTCCTTCCCACTTCTCGCAGTGTTTTCCTTAAGTCCTCTACCTTGCTGAGCAGCCGAGTTCCTACCCACAACACCATCACCGTTTCAGGTGTCGCCTCACCTTGTCTGTGGCCAAATTCTGGGAACACAAAGCTCTCGTTCCATCGCCCACTCGAAAGCAACGTTTGGTGCGTCTCTTGTTGTGTTGCCAATTTTTGATTTATTAACCCACAAGTGGTTGACATACGACTGTCGCCACGGTGCGATGTGAAAACAGACACAATTGCTTGGAAGAACACGAGCACTCTTGACTGTAATAAATTAGTGCTGAGCTGATGTGTCCGATTTTATTGTGGAGAGTTCAGAGCTCTTGGCAGGAGCATGCGAACTCCGGAGGCTTTCTTTCGACGGAGTGGAGGTCTTTTCTGTGGAATGCAACCACAAACATTGGTTTGCTTTGAAGTCGACCTGAAACGAAAGCAACTGAGCACGGGGACATTAAGAAATACCAAGAAGAGCCAGTTGCAAGCGCATGGGACATATGATATGCCCAACTAGGCTCAGAATAACCGCCAGGAATGAAGTGGGCCAATGGCAGGCGCGTTTCCCGGGAATTATTCGTTGCAAGGACGTTGTTAAGCCAAGCCAACTCAACTGGGTCGTCTGGCTTGCCACTTTCTCACTCGCTTCGGGGAAGCAGAGGTCTTTCAACGGACGTTCCAGGAACGCCCGCAAAGTAGTCGCTCCCTAAGCCTGAATAATGCCACTGCACTTCGTTTCCACGAACCAGGCGCAAGCTTCGGTCTAGTGGCCGCAGTTCGTGGAAAAAAGTGGCAAGCGGTTCGTGGACCTGGCTTTCGTCTCCACTGGGCTGACGTTCGTGATGCGACTACCCGGAGACAAAGGAGCCCGCAAGCAGTCGGCAAATCACAAAATCACTGCACTTTCAAGTAAACGTCACTGCTGCCCAGTCAATATGGGACAGGACATCACGATGTGCTCGAGGGACGGGCCCGTTCGATGGGCAAACCACTCCAGCTTCTGACACGGTTCCAGAGACCGGCCGGCGGACCCTCTGCCTCTGCAGTTCAGTCGTAAATAATTTAGAGGCACTCGTCGAAATGTGTTTGCTTATTTTTCAGGCCACCCATCGAACTGGGTTAAGGCTGCACGGATGTACGAGCACCCGTTCGAATGGAATAACTACAAGTATTTAAGCCGGGCGTGGGGCTCCTGCATGTCCACTGGTCATCGGGCCGGCGGCCGGAGTTTGGGACGAAATTTAATTGAAATTCGATGAGGAGCAGCCGAACAACAGAACGAAATTGATTTACCTAGGTTAATGAACCGTTGGGCGATATTTATTTTGGCGATGCCGTAGATGGAGTGTTTTGTGATTTCTCCAGGGATCGACTGAATCTATTATCCGGGGCCGCCTGCGATGGTGTGTTTGTGCGAGCACGTGATGAGGTAACCGGGTAAATACAGTCGAAATCAGTGAATCTGGCGAGGGGTGGCAATTACCGCGTGGCGGGAGCGACGCAGATATGTGCGGAGTTCCTGGTGGGTTACGAGCGCTCAACAACGGCGAGGCGCTGCGAATTAATTGGAGCGTCGGGAATGTGAGAATGCTTTTAGGGGAGCGCATTAGAATTTATGATTGGTCCAGAGATACCTCGAAAGTGTTTCGGTTGCCAGAGCACGTGGTGGGAATACGTAAAATCAAGAGTTGCGGCTGGCGTGGGCTTGTGGGCGATTTGCTGGTGGGAGCGGATCGGTGGCTTTTTAATACGTAATGAGGAGAGGATACATTTCGGGCAGCGGCAGTCACGGTTGGGACGCCCCGGAGAGGGTGTTTAATTTCGCACACACGTGAAACGCAACTGCATCTGGTTTGGTTTTGAAATTTGCACGCGAAAGCGTTGGTTTGAATTTGATATCTTTTCCGGTTCGAAATTCATTTTGCGGATGTTGCCGTAGGGAGATGCGTTGTTTTTTTGAGGGCCCTATGTGGTCCGTTTAAGGCTAGTAGCCAGCAATGACGCCACCACTCCCACCACTCGACGGGGCTTAGGATTGAATGCAGTCATGGTGAAGACGAGTTTCGCAGCGCGAATTATTCTGTCTGTCGAGACGACACCGAATTCGACATGAATAGGGACCTAATGTAACAGGAGATGAAGACGCTATGACTCTCGACTGACGTAAGATTGCTAGCAGGACGACACAGAAAAAATATTGTGAATGGCACGAGAGAACGTAGTGGAGCTGGACCTAGCTTTGTGGTGCATGTCTGTGTTCTCTCGACTGGACCATTCGTTCCCTGCAAGAAAAGGAAATATAGAGGTTGACAAGATGACAACTGAATTGGACATCAGCAGATAGCATAGGATTGGGCTTGTTGGCAGGGGATAGGGAATTTTGGCAAAAATCGCATTAATTTATTCACAAAGTTCTGTTTTTCAGAATGACACTGTAGCGGAGTAATAACAATTAAGCGCTACAATAGCCTGCACTCGGTTCTATGCTGAACGCACTTCATGCGGACAGCTGTCAGAACTACCAATGCCATCGCCTGTCATCACCGTACGGTACCGACTTGGCTGAAAGCTTTCTTTTCGTACGGAGACGTCGACGAGATTGGCAGCAGCGATCCAGCTCTATAAACCTTATCATCATTAAATGTAGTGAATTCTCAATATTAATATTTATCGTAGAAAATAAAGAAAAACATTTTATAAAAATAAAACAATCAACACATATTTTACAACACTATCTCCATTTCATTTGTTTCAAAATGCCGGAGGTTTTTATCGGCGTTTTGGTTCACTCCGCCACACCAAGTGGAAGGACGCCCGGCCAACCTTGGAAAATGGTCGTGAGTGCGTTGCTGGTCTGTATGACTTGTTGCCATACCTCTGGCCGGCCGTTCTACGTTCCCCGTAGCTCGTAATCGACAGTTGTTGCGACCCTAAGATAAACCAAGAACCACGGTCCACTGGGGGGACAAGAAATTTGTAATCTCACTGAACCACATTAAAAACAAGGGTTAATCGCAAGGTTTCAACAGCATCGATACATCTGAGCTTCATGTTACACAAGGCTCGAAGAAGTGAAGAGGGGACGCAACGCCTTAGTTATGATCACCCCACCTTACAGCACTCTGGGAATGCGTCAAGTCCTTCCTCCCCACAACATTGGATACGCTACTGCCGCACCGATTCACTGAAAATAGCATTGACGGTCTTAAGCGCTGCCAGTTTAAGGGAATGACACCATTTGAACGATGCTATATTTTGCACACAATGGCATGAATGTAGGTTCAAAATAATGTCTGTTCCATGTCGCTGTCCCTTTATTTTAAATTGGTCACCCTGTGAGCAAGTGATTCAGGTGAGCTCCTACCATTAGGCTTCTATCCCAAGGAGGCTTACTTTTCGACCATTTTTTTATGCTAAACGCCTACGGTTCTATGTACCCACATTGGTGCGGTGGCATCTGTCACCTCTCCTACTGTCGTAGTACTCGGTAGTTTTACAGACTTGGATCAATACCTCACGTGTCAGAGACGCACAAGTACACGCCCATAAAAGACAAGATTAACTCTCAAGAGGTGTTGGCCGGTGATGTTGGGCGTATGCGCACTTGAACCTCGACATCGTAGGTTCGATCCCAGGTCTGAGCGACAAGAAAATATAAAGTTCATGGCCTCACCTCTTTCGAGAGTATTTCCTGTCCACAAATAGCTCCTCAAACATGGCCGTTCGGAGTCGTCATAAAACTGTAGGTCCCCTCTAATCGTGAAGGCACCATAGCACGCACAACACGAGTGGTTACTGAGAAGCTGGCCCTGGCCCTCTACGGGCTGCAGCGCCACCCATGCAGGTATATCGCACACATCTCCTATTATCATGTCTATCCTAGGGTATATTCTAAAACCTCTGCCGCAAAGGCGAGGCAGTGGCTGATGAAGTGCTGTGCCACCGTCTTTTCCACAAGCGTGGCGGAGAGTTTCATCGCTCAAACTAACACCATTCAGTTGATTCAAGAAGTTTTAGTGGCTCGTTAGTAGGCCCGTAAGCCCGTAAGCTGTTCCTTCTGTCAAGAGGTAACAATTGTGCCGGGGATCTCTTACAGACGTTAGAGAGCATGCGTTTGGTCTGTCTAGTCATACCACCTCTGGTTGTGCTTTCGGGAGGTCCAACCATGAATGGAAGTCTTAACCAAGCTCACAAGTGATGCCACTGCAGCTTCGTGCCCTCAGAGTAGCCCTCTGATCTTTGTCTTGCAATTTGATCAGCAATCTCATTTACAGATTCCCGAGTGGCCAGAGGTCCAGACAAACCTTAGTCTAGTCTGCCTACGCATTCACAGAAGACTTGCTGCCTGACCTGTCCTGAACGTGGTTAAAGGGTTAAGCGCAGCCTGAGGGGCAGCTTAATAGTCGCTTCAGACACAAATACTCCACCCTTTCAGCTGGGCTTAGTAATATAAATAGAAAGCAACTGAATTGGGCATCGTCAGATAGAATTGAACCCAGACGACCAAAGGCAACCACGGCTTTAGTTCATTAATTTGGTGCAGGAAATGTTAGCGGGTGATCCGGACTTTGGACTGTGGATGCCCAAAATGAACCTGGCTGTGGGCCTTTTTTTGGTTTAGTGGCTGTTATTGTAGCAGAAACTACATAACAGTTTTCAAGACTCAATCTATTCACAAGAGAAAGGTGACACCGATACGGTCAATGCTCACGTGGTGCCACCTGCACCCTGCTAAAGTCATGATAAACGACAAAGGTTTGCGGCAATGGTTCCACAACGTCCATATCCGGTGTACGAAGTTCCGACACTGCACGCAACACAAGCGATACAAAGCTCGAAGGAGGAAAGGGAGAATTTGGAGATTGAGTCATGAACATGCGACTCAGCTATTTTCTCTGGTGGTACACCGAATACTTAGTCCAAGCAAACCTGAACACTACAGCGCCAGCCTTAGGTCAACATTCAAGATACCACATTACTGCCAGAAACAGGGCAGTGTATCAAGTCACCAAAACTCACAGCCGGGTGTAAGCACTGTCAACTTAAACGGAAAGCGCTAATTTAAACGATGCGATATGCCATGCATTGTGGAATGAGTGCAGATCAACCAGAATTAATTTTATATCTCATGTAGTTGCCGTTTAATTTTCTTTTTTCATTTCGTTCTTATCTGGTCACAGTGTACAATGGTAGATTAACTATCAAGGCACAAGTGAGGAAGTGATTCACGTGATCTACCATTAGGCGTCGCTTAGTCGACGCTGAGGACGCCTTCAGTAGGAATATCAAGTTCCAGCTTTCGGGCCTATTTATCCAACAGCTTCGAGGAATAAGCTTACGGGCCTATTTATCCAGTCGTAGTCGAACAATCCGGGCGCCATTAAAGACAAGACTGTCAGATTTGCAGGTACATCTCCATTTCCTACGTCACCTCAGCATTTTAGTCGCCTCTTACAACAGGTACGCCTTACCTCGAGTATATACTACGACCCCTATCCGAAGAGGGAACTATCAAGGTACAATCAAAGGCTGATGCATAGTAAGATCATTCCAAACGAAATTGCTACCAACACATTCAGTTATGTTGTGGGACTGTACGTCTGCTGCTGCTGGAACTGTTAATCTCTATTTCCTTGATGGGATCATGAACAACAATGTATATTTAAGCATTTAGTGCTGAAGGAATGTGTGTTTTCAGTTCTATCAAGACAGTGGTCGATATTGGTCGCTTTACAACTCGCATCCATCAGATCTTAATGCGATTAATTAACTTTGGGTCTACTGTGGCGTGGACACAAATCAATCTAAAGCGCCATCTGCGGGAAACATTCTAACACCATTCGGAGTAGTAGCTATGATGCGACGCTACACACAAGCCACCACCACCACCAAAGTCTATGGAGTAAATGGTTTCCTGTACATAGTGCCGGAGGGTTGCTTGTTATGTTGCAAGCGAACGAGACAGCACTGCGCCGGCGCCACCGTACAGTTATACACAATCAACCCCGAATGTACATACATGAGTGCCCATGAGAAAATTCCGCAGATAGATGGCGACACAGTATTCTAGAAAGAATTCTGGCTGATATAAGTATCGGAATGGCGGCCGAAGTAGACTGTTTAGTTGGGGAATTTGTATAAAAGTGATTAAGGTCTTAAGGACTTCCTATTTCGTCAACACTACACTGTAGCACATTGAACAACCACACATTACCATACATTACTGACATTTCTTTATTTTCTGTGATGAGATGCCTGCGCTATTATGTGATTTCTTCAACATCGTCCTGGAGAAGATCGTGCAAAACTCACCCGCCAACACTAGAAGCCCGTGTTAGCATACGCCGATGCCATTGACGTGATTGGCAGACGAGCTGTCATTGAGGCATTTGCTTACATTGAGACGGAAGCGGCTAAAACTGGTTCGGCGGTGAATGAGGGCAAAACGAAGTCTGTGCTCTCCCCAAGAAAGGACATCCAATATCGACGTCTCACAATGGGCAGCTATAACTTCGAGGTAGTCAAGGACTTCACTCACCTCGACTCCAGAGATTTAATACCAAAACCAAGCGCACCGTTAGTGCCGTGCCAACCGCTGTTTCTTTGGGCTCAAGAGGCAATTGAGGATCAGTAGGGGATCAGAAGCTAGCGGAATAATGTCGACCATGGTAGCTAGTCCCAATATCCCCTCTCTCGAAGAAGCAAATTGACTCGATATAAGACACTGATCATCCCAGTCCTACTTTACGGCGCGGAGGCATGAACAATCTCCTTGGTCTCTTTGAGAAAAAAGTTCAACGAGCGATCTTTGGTCCTGCTTGTGTTGACGGGTTCTGAAGGAGAAGATTCAACCACGAACTGTACGGGCTGTACAGCGACATGAGCCTAGCCCGGCGTCTACAGATCCAACGCCTACGGTGACTGGGCCATGTAGAGCGGATGGACACCACAGCTCCTGCCCGAAGAATCTTCGAATCCGAACCTGTTGGGCAACGCAATAGAGGACGCCCGCGTTTAAGGTGGCGCACGCAAGTGGAGAAGGACCTCAACCAACTTGGTGTGCGAAACTGGAGACAGCTAGCCAGGGATCGCGCTTGTTGGAGAGGCATGTTGGTTGAGGCCCAGCCCAGGTCTTGCCTGCATTATCAGTTCTCACTTCATCAGCAGCGATTAACTGCCACCTGATTCGAGCACAGCCGAGGCAGTGGCTGATGAAGTGATGTGCATTATCACCGTCTCTTCCTTGCGTAGCAGAGGATCACATCGGATTTAGGTGTTTGGCTAAGGTGTGGTGCCTCGTTAGTACTCCGGAAGGTGTCTGCAGTCCTTTCTTATAAACGTCTGAGAGCATGAACTCGGTTTGTCTCTCTCCTGTAAAGTCATGCCAAGTCTGGCTATACTCTCGAGAGGTCCAACCATCAACAGAATTCTCAACCAAGGGTGTATGTAGTCCCAGCACAGGCTCAGGTTTTGAGAGTATCTCCTCTTATTCTTGTGTAGCAAATTAATCGGTGATCCCATGGTGTCCCTGAACACAGACACGTCTTAAAGAATGTAGGCCGCCGATCCAATCCGGAGAAGCCTTTGCATTCCTGAACTATCCTGGACGTGGCTAAAGGGTTAAGAGCAGCAGTAGGGGCAGCTTAGCAGTCTCTTCAGACACAAATACTCCATCCATTCTCCTGGGCTTGGCAATATAGCTCGTGGCTATAAGGATCCCATGGGTTTACGCTTGGAAAACCAATTCAAATGTACCTAAAGAGGTGTGCAGTTTGATGTTGCCGCTTGATTTGAGAGATCTTGATCCGTGAGAAGTCGATATCAGTCCAGATTCTGGCTTCAGAGGCTTTATAGAGCAGGCAAAATAAGTCTAACCCCTAGTCCAGGTGTCCTTGAGTCAGACACCACGTGCATGATGGGATCCTTCAAATGGCGTCCACAAGTCCATTGATGGTCCGGTGCGTGTTGGACCAAATACAACTTCTTTTTAAGCGAACAATTTGCTTCTGAAAGCATCCCATTACGCACATATCGAGGCCAAGAGGGAGTGCATCAGGCCAAGACGTACTAGGGAAGGTCCCCATGGTGCAGAGGAAGACATCAACCTGGAGCACAAAAATCTTGTCACACAGTGCATCATAAGCTCCAAGTCCAACTTGAAGTCTTTAAGTAACTGACAGCAATTCTGCACTTCTCTCCCAGATTCCTCGCTTAAATCACCTCCGCAGCGTGTTCACATTCACCCAAGCCAGAACTCTCCGGACACCAGCCCAGAGCGTCATCACAGCCCCCGACCCGACTTGCCATCGATTGTTCCAACATACAGATGTTATCTCCTCATAAATAAGACGTTTTATGCCAAGACGAAATGTATTCCAATCCCTATCCACAGCAGCATTAGAGGGAGCACATAAATCACATCCAATCAAGTGCCTTCTGGGTGAGCAAATCATGGACACACTCCCTCCCCCATCGTTCAAGGTTGCACCTAAGGGCATTGATTAAGTGTATTACAAATTCCACCCTCATCAGCATTCAGCAGCGTCGAGCCGGATCGAACCGAATGTCACCAGTCGGAGCAACAAAGCGCACAAAAGGACCACACAAGGACACTCAAGCAAACGCATCTGCATGACAACGCTCTCGCTCTCCCTCTGTCGCTCCCACAAACGTCTTCATTAATTTATTCAATCAAACATTGAAAACTCAATATTTGCATGACATTATGCAGATAAAAGTCTCACACCACCCATCCGAGTCCCTCCGGCAGTAGTTTGGCTTCACCTCGAGAGCTGTGTGTTGGGGTGGGGGTTGGGCGCCCCGGCCAAAGGAAGACCATTCAGCCTCAAATTACGCCCATCCTCCCCCCCATTCGGTGACGTTAAAAATTTACATAGGATAATGACATGTTCAATTTACAGGCGCTGCAGACACGGATACACCGTGCGTGTGACGGATGCTCTATTGCCGTGGGGACACGCTCAAAATAGAGCAGCCATCCATCCAAACATCTGTGATAATGAAGAGCCTCGTACATCCTTGAAATTTAAGTCAAACGCTTGACAATTCCCAGCACAGCCCGGCTGGGATGGCTGCTGCCTGCCAGGACGTGCACAGTGATACGCACCGCGCGACATGTGATTGTTAGTCATAACACCGAGCAGCCGAGCGATGATTGTCGTACGCCATTCCGTCACCATTGCGAATCTCGCCTCAGACGAGTGAGGCACGTGTTTAATGTAATTGCTTCAGAGAAAGCTGAGACTCCTCGCACGCCCACGCACCCACACCGAGCAGAGATGTACGGATAGAAAGAATCGTTGAATAAGTAATGCGAGATGGTTATCGATTTTCCTTAAAGCCCCCGCATGCGACTGCCATTCCAGTCCCACAAGTACGCCGACGGAAGAGTGAAAACAATGACAGAGGCCCGCGCAGTACAGAGGATTTACATTTGTCATCGCGTGCCCTGCCGGTGGACTAGGGGGTTCTATGATGGGAAATGTTTCAAATTTCTGTTGTTCTCGGGGATTAGGCAAATCCTCGGTGAGAATGCATCAACAAGCGGGGAAGTGGATAACTCGTTAAGACGGCGTCGGATGAGATGCTTAGGGATGGACCCTTGTCAAGGAAAGGTTACCGGAGGCGCTGGGGAACGGCCAGAGACGGGAAGTGATGAGTGGTGAACGAGGGAACCCGCTGCGAGGCACGTGAACGCCGTCAAGTGGGGGGTTCATGTGTCAGATGAGGGAGAGCATTTCCTGAAAGTCAGGGTCACTGGGGCACTAGGGAGATGATGTCAGAAATCCATCAGGAAAGCCTTACTAACCACTGTCAAAATTGTTCGTCCAAAATCTCAATATCGCCGGATGCACTTCAAGGTCTCAGAAACTATCAATACACACACGGTAGCAAGGAAACTCGTTTACAGAGGTCATTGGTCGGCCTAATAGGGCCGCTGTGGCACTCGGAAATCCATCAGAAAAGCCTTACTGTCAGCCACTGTCAAAATTTGTCGGCCAAAATCTCAATGTTGCCGCAAGCACTTGAAACTCTCGGAATCTATCAACACACGGTAGCAAGGAAACTTTTTCACTCAATTTGGACGATGATGAACGCGAATTCCGTCCCCCCGACTCAGACAAAGTCAAGATAGCGATATCTAGGCTGAAGTCGAACAAAGCTGCTGGAGCGGACGGATTGTCCGCGGAACTGTTTAAGGCAGGGACATGGAGATGACCTGGTTGGCCGCATGCATCAGCTCATCTGTAGGATATGGTCGGAGGAAAGCATGCCCGATGATTGGAATCTCAGCGTCGTTTGTCCGGTCCGCAAGAAAGGAGACCCATTTGACTGCGCCAACTATCGAGGGATCAGCCTCCTTAACATCGCTTACAAGATACTCTCTGCCGTTCTGTGTAAACGCCTGAAACCCTTTGTCAACAACTTGATAGGTCCTTATCAGTGCGGTTTCAGGCCCGGAAAGTCCACAATAGTCCAAATATTTACACTCCGGCAGATCCTGGAAAAGACTCAAGAGATGCAGATCGACCCCCACCACCTATTCGTCGATTTCAAGGCCGCATATGACAGCGTGCATAGAGACGAGCTATACAGCGTCATGCCTAGTTTTGACATTCCTGCCAACCTCGTCAGGTTGTGCAGGATGACGATGGAGAACTGTCGCTGCTCCATGAAGGTGGGTAACGAACTCACCGAGGCCTTCAGTGTCAAAAAAGGTTTTAGACAAGGCGACGCGCTGTCATGTGACTTCTTAAAAGTCATACTTGAGAAGATCGTGCGAAATTCAAACGTAAACACCCGAGGCACGATCTTCCAAAAGTCCGTGCAACTGCTTGCTTACGCGGACGACATTGACGTCATTGCATGAACACAGCAAGCGGTCAATGAGCCGTTTGCTGGCATTGGAACGGAAGCTGTTGAAATGGGTCTAGCGATAAACCAGGGCGAAACAAAGTACATGCTGGCATCACGGAAGGACGCACAACATCGACGTCCCGGAAAGGGCGTCGTAATGGGCAGCAAGAACTCTGAGGTAGTCAAGCACATCTCTGGAGTAAATAGGGACAACAACACCAGTACCGAGATCAAGCGCAGAATTACTCTTGCCAATCGCTGTTTCTTTGGGCTCAAGAGGCAATTGAGGAACATAGCCATCTCTCGAAACACCAAATTGACCTTGTACAAAACTCTGATCATCCCAATCCTGCTCTATGGCGCAGAGACATGGACGCCATTGAAAGCGGATGAAGAAGCTCTTGGTTGTTTTGAGAGAAGAGTTCTGCGTACGATCTTTGGTCCTGTTGTTGCGTTGATGGCGTCTGGAGGAGAAGGTTCAACCACGAACTATACGGGCTGTACGGCGGCGTGCACCTACGTAAGCGTCTTCGGATCCAACGCTTACGGTGGCTAGGTCATATAGAGCGGGTAGACACCACAGCTCCGGCCCGGAAAGTCTTCGACACCGAGCCATTGGGACAGCGCAACAGAGGACGTCCTCGCACTAGATGGCGCACACAACTGGAAAAGGACCTCAACCAGCTTGGTGTGCGCAACTAGAGGCAGCTGGCGAAAGATCGTGCTGGCTGGAGAGGCATGTTGGTTGAGGCCCAGGTCCACGCCGGACTGTAGCGCCAATCAAAGAAGAAGAAGTTCACTTCGAGTCACTCGGCGGTATGTCTTCTCTAAATCTACAAAGCAGCTGTAGATTGGTTTGTCATACGGCCATGCCTTCTCCAGTACTATTCTTAGAGTGAAAGATTCGGTTGGGACGAAAATCGCACTGTTTCATCATTCATCCTAGAATTGAATACGCCTCTAGCGCGCGTCTCTAACACCTTAGTGTAGACTTTCTCCGAGAAGAATTTTAAAGGCATACACCCTGTAGTTGAGGCAGTTGGACTCTTTTCCCCTGTTCGCCAATCGATAGGTGTCTTGCCTCGCTCCCAGGCCACCTTAAGAACACGAGGACCCATAGAACTGACTCTTTACCCATTGCCTTAAACATTTCTAGCAGAAATTCGTCAACTCCAGCGGATTTTCCCTCTTTTAGTGATCAATTCAATTTGCACCGCACTAATCGGCACGTACCAGTGCGGCTTCCGGCCCGGCAAATCGACTACAGACCAAATCTTCACACTAAGGCAGATCCTGGAGAAGACCAGCGAGTTTCAAATCGATACTCACCATCTTTTCATCGATTTTAAAGCCGCATACGACAGCTTTCATCGCAAGGAGCTATTCGAAGCGATGCGCGAATTCGGGATCCCGGGAAAACTGATCCGGTTGTGTCGCACCACGCTAACACATACGCGATGCACCGTGCAGTTCGGTTCAAAAACCTCTGAACTGTTCGAAACCTGCACCGGATTTCGGCAAGGAGATGCGCTGTCGTGTGATTTCTTCAATCTGGTACTGGAGAAGATAGTGCGGCGGGCAAAAGTCAACACGGAAGGCACTATCTTCTACAAGTCAGTCCAGCTGTTGGGGTACGCGGATGACATCGACATTGTCGCGCGGTCCCAACGTGCCATCGTGGAAGCTTTCACGGCAATTGAGGAACAGGCGAAACGAGCTGGTCTTAAGGTCAACGAGGACAAAACAAAATATACGCTGTCGAGCAAACAACGATCCGCCGCACACCACCTAGGCCAAAACGTTACAATCGACAGCTACAATTTCGAGGTAGTAAAGGAGTTTGTCTTCGAATCCGAACCTGTAGGGCAACAGAGTGCGGCCGCGTTTAAGGTGGCGCACCCAAGTGGAGAAGGACCTCAACCAACTTGGAGACAGCTAGCCAGAGAATGCGCTAGTTGGAGAGGCTTGTTGGTTGAGGCCCAGGTCCACCCCGGACAGCAGCGCCACACAAAGAAGTGAAGAAGAAAGGAGTTTGTCTACCTCGGGGCAAACATAAACTCCACAAATGACATCGTAGTGGAAATCGGACGTAGAATTGCACTTGGCAACCAATGTTACTTCGGTTTGTCAAGACAACTTGGCTCGAAACTCCTGACTCGAAGGACCAAAGTCATGCTCTACAAAACCCTAATCCTGCCAGTCCTACTTTATGGAGCCGAAAGCTGGACATTAAGTAAGGCTGCAGAGCAGATTCTTGGTGCCTTCGAAAGAAAAATTCTGCGTCGGATATATGGTCCCGTCTGCGAGGAGGGCGAATGGAGGAGAAGACACAACCGCGAACTCTACGAGCTGTACAAGGATGTGGATGTAGTCCGGAAGGCAAAAATTCGTCAACTACACTGGCTCGGCCACATCGAGCGAATGGACACCAGCGCTCCAGCAAAGAGGGTCTTCGAGTCCGAGCCTCCTGGTTCGAGAAGGAGAGGAAGACCGAACCTCCGGTATAAAGACCAAGTCATCGCGGATGCAAGACAGCTTGGCCTTGATGACTGGAAGCAGCGTGCCCAGGACCGTCACCGATGGAAGGCAGCAATTGCTCAGGCTCAGACCCTTCATGGTTCGTCTGCCTGATAAGTAAGTAAGTAAGTGATCAATTCAATCGCCCTACTCAATATCATGCGTATGCCACCCTCAATGCACCCTCAATGCTCTGATTGATCAGCTCCGAAAAGCGCTCGCTCCATCTGCGTAAAATATTCTCCTCATTGAAAAGCAACACGCCAATTTTGGATTTGACGCCTTTGTTTTGGTTTTCCTTCCTCTAAATCGGCGAATAATTTGCCTGAATATATTTTCGCAGATCTGTGGTCGCTATCCAGATTTTCACCGAACTCCTTCCAAGACTGCTCTTTAGCGGCTCGCACAACCAATTTGCAAGATCTTCGCACATCGGTGTACCCCAAGAGAATCCAGTCTCTGTAGGTCCGCTCTCTCTGATGACTTCTTGAACTCCGGGTCTTTTAAGACTTTAAGACGACGCAGTTCTTTTCCCACCAGCAGCCGCCACTCCAAGCCGCTTCATTCCACAAACATCCCGTGCAGAGATAATGACAGTCATGCATGCGCCAGCCTCTACATGCGATAGAACACATGGAATTCGTTCAAACCTTTCCGATAAGTGCCGTGCAAAGTTTCTTGCTTCACCTCAGTGCTTTTTAGTGTCTCCCACCAAATGGGTGGGTGTAATCACTCTTGGTGTGGTGGCCCGTGGCGTTGTGGGTACGTGCGTCGACCCCAACCTCGACGTCGTAGGTTCGATTCCAGCTCTGAGCGACAGAAATAATTTTAACGGCCCCACTTCTTTCGAGTCACTGACAATGCTCACAGAGCACTTCTGTCTAGAGAAAGCTTCTCAAACTTGGCCGTTCGGAGTCGGCATTAAACTGTAGGTCTCTTCCACTCGTGAGAGAACAATAGCACGCACAACACAAGTGGTTGCTGAGAAGCTAGGCCCAGGCCCCCTACGGGCTGTAGCGCCACCCATATTATTATATTATTATTAACCACTCTTGGCTTGCGCCTTTTCAGAAGAGGTATTCTATCAGTGAGGTTCAGCGTACACAACACCCGGTGATGATCAGTTGACAGTTAAGCCCCTGTCGTCACAAGCCATCCCTTTCAAACCCGAAGGTGCCACAAAGAGATCTATCAACGATTTCTGTTGAAGACGCTGAAGGTACTAGAAAAAAGGGTGGAAGGGTGGCTATTATCTTTTTGGCAACACTGGCTTAACCAGCTGACTCACGTTTCGTGTTTTGTTTCACTGTCAAACGTCTTCAGTTTGGTCTGTAACTTAACCATGAATCGTCTTGCAAACGAACAACGCTTGCAAATTATTGAATTTTATTTGCGAAATGCTTGCTCTGTTAAGAAAGCCCATCGCGCGCTTCTTCCGAAAAATTGTGTTCAGCGACGAAGCTCATTTTTGGCTCAATGGGTACGTAAATAAGCAGAACTGTCGATTTTGGAGTGAATATCAGCCAGAAGCATTGCAAGAGCTCCAAATGTATCCAGAAAAAGTCACAGTTTGGTGCGGATTATTGGCTGGTGGCACCATTGGACCGTACTTCTTCAAAAATGATGCGAATCGTAACGTAATTGTGAATGGTGAGCGCTACCGTGAGACGATATCCAACTTTTTTTTGCCCAAAATGCAAGAGATTGACGTGCATGACATGTGGTTTCAACAAGACGGTGCCACATGCCACACTTCTTCTTCTTTCTTCTTTGTGTGGCGCTACAGTCCGTGGTGGACCTGGGCCTCAACCAACATGCCTCTCCAACTAGCGCGATCCCTGGCTAGCTGTCTCCAGTTTCGCACACCAAGTTGGTTGAGGTCCTTCTCCACTTGGGTGCGCCACCTTAAACGCGGGCGTCCTCTGTTGCGCTGCCCGACAGGTTCGGATTCGAAGATTCTTCGGGCCGGAGCTGTGGTGTCCATACGCTCTACATGACATAGCCACCGTAGGCGTTGGATCCGTAGACGCCTAATTAGGCTCATGTCGCTGTACAGCCCGTACAGTTCGTGGTTGAATCTTCTCCTCCAGAACCCGTCAACACAAACAGGACCAAAGATCGTACGAAGAACTTTTCTCTCAAAGAGACCAAGGTCTTCTTCATCCGCTTTAGAGATCACGTCAATGTCATCGGCGTATGCTAACAATTGCACGGACTTCTGGAAGATCGTGCCTCTAGTGTTGGCGTGTAAGTTTCGCACGATCTTCTCCAGGACGATGTTAAAGAAATCACATGACCGTTGCCGTCCTGGATAGAGCAACCAGAGTTCTCCATCGTCATCCTGCACAGCCTGACGAGTTTGGCAGGAATGTCAAAACTAGACATGGCGCTGTATAGCTCGTCTCTATGCACGCTGTCGTATGCGGCCTTGAAATTGACGAATAGGTGGTGAGTGTCGATTTGCATCTCTTGGGTCTTTTCCAGGATCTGCCGGAGTGTGAAGATTTGGTCTGTTGTGGACTTTTCTAGCCTGAAGACACACTGATATGGAAATATCAGATTATTACTGAACGGCTTTAGGCGGGTACACAAAACGGCAGAGAAGATCTTATACGCAATGTTAAGAAGACGTAGAGTTCACGAACAGCCCTCGTTGATCGAAGCAGCGTTGCCTTGTAGGCCTCCTGTTTGGCTGCATGTACCTGCCTGCACTCGTCGTCAAGCCATGGGTTCCTTCTGGGTGGTGTCGTAAAACCCAGCACATCAGTGACAGCTTCTTTGATGGCTTCTTGACAACGACTCCATTCTGCTTCGATGGTTTGTGCAGGCGGCATCGACCTCAAAGAGAGTTTCTGGGAGACTCGGTCGGCAAAGATCCTGGCAGTCCGCTGCGATTGTAGCTTTGCGACGTCAAACCGTGGTGTTCGTTCTCGACTCCGTTGTTCTCGTGATATCCTGATTCTTACCTTGGCTACAACAAGGAAATGGTCCGAGTCAACATTGGCTCCTCGGAACGTTCGGACATCAAGAATGCTGGAGGAGTGTCTGACGTCGATCGCAACGTGATCAATCTGGTTGACGGTTGATTGATCAGGGGACCGCCAGAGGTGTGGGAACCGCGTGCTAGCAACAGAGAGGTTACGCCCCATGACAAAGTCCACCAGCCTTAGTCCGTTACTGGACGTGGTGTCGTGTAGGCTGTGTTTCCCTATGACTTCAGCAAAGATTTCTTCTTTACCCAGCTTAGCGTTGAAATCTCCTAAACGATCTTGGTGTCAAAGCTGCGGCATTGATCGTATGTTCTTTCTAGGAGATCATAGAAGTCATCTTTGCTACTATCATCTTTGTCCTCTGTCGAGGCGTGGGCGCAAATCAGGCTGATGTTGCCGAATGTAGCCTTGATGCGGATAGTTATGAGGCGTTCGCTTTTACAGTCAAAGCTTAGGACTTTTTGCCTAAGTCTGCCTCGAACAACAAATCCACATCCAAATAAGCGCCTCTCTCTGCTGCAATCACCGTAGTAGATGTCGCAGTTTTTCCTCTTCTTGCCCGGCCCATTCCATCGCACTTCCTGGATGGCGGTGATATCTGCTTTATAGCAGTCAAGGGACCCCGCGAGTTCTTCGGCTGCACGTGGCCTGTTAAGAGACCTCACATTCCACGTGCAGAACCGAAAAGCATGGTCATTTGTTCGTTTGCTGGGGTCGTCAACAGTAGATCGGTCAGTATCCGAGGCAAATAGTCGTCTCTGAAAAAAATTTTTTTTACGTGGTGAGGGCGTTATCCCCACGCACAACCCCCAGCTGGGAGGCCAGACCCATTTATTTTACCCTTGGGCGAAGGGTCCGGATGACTCCGTAATCGGTATCGGTAATCGGTAACCTACACGATAGGGTTCCTCCGCCGCCAACTCTACTCCAAAATCCCGATATGACCTTGAAGGCAACCTTTTAGATCTGAGCTCCGAATATGTCAGAGTAGCTCTAAAAGGAGGTGTACCAGGTAGCTCTGGATGTCGCCGTTGGCTAATCTGATGATAAGCTCCTCCGCCGCCATCCGTAGAGAAGATGAGCCCTGATACAGACTCATCCACATGCCACACAGTCCGACTTATTGAGCGGCGAGTTCGGTGAACACTTTATTCCACGTTCGGGACCGGTCAATTGGCCGCCTAGATCGTGCGATTTAACGCCCTTAGACTATTTTTTGTATGACCATGTTAAAGCTCATGTCCATACAGACAAGCGCGCTTCAATTGACGCATTGGAAGACAACATTGAAGCATTTATTCGTGAGATACCGGCCGAAATGCTGGAAAGAGTATGCCAAAATTGAACCAAGCGGATGGATCATTCTTCGACTCCGAACCAGTAGGACAACGCAATAGAGGACGACCACGAACCCAATGGCGCACTCCAGTGGAGAAGGACCTCAACCAACTTGGAGTGCGAAATTTGGGGCAGCTGGCTAAAGATCGTGCCAGCTGGAGAGGATTGTTGACCGAGGCCCAGGTTCACCCCGGACTGTAGCGCCACAAGAAGAAGAAGAAGAAGGATGGACCATTTGAGGCGCAGTCAAGGTCAATATTTGCATGAAATAATCTGCAAACATTGAAATTTATGGACCGTACTATCGATTCAAATAAAGATTTCATGCATTTTTCTGAATTTTATGTGTTTTTTTTTTTTTTTTTTGAAAAACTTTCCTATAGCTTTTAAAAAATTACCCTTTAAGTTTATGTATTGGTGCCTTGAGTGGAAACATCAGCAGAAGACCAACACGTTCTCTCTGTTCGCCTTCTGATGGGGAGCACCGTTCCTCCCAATCACACTTCTCCATGTCTTTGCAACCTCACCCACGTGAGCATTGAAGTCACTCATCAGGATACAGGAATCCATCTCAGCTACCCTGTCTAGAGTCGCATCAACATCATCTAGGAAAGCCGAGTACTCTGACTCTAGATTTGGTGTATACATCTGCACTTAAGCCAGAGCTGACCTTTCACGCTTGAACTTCAAGATTCCGATTCTCCCTCCCAGCGGTATCCACTACCAGACTCTGCCTGTCAGCCTGGTACTTGTGAGTCTCTCCACTTCCGCCTGTGCAGATATTTGAGGTGCAACTTCCG
>OU744318.1:66250053-66290187 GCA_916610145.1 Eristalis arbustorum | reverse complement strand
CACACTTTAAAGCTTAGTGAAGCCAGATTGTACGTATTTGTGTGAAGGCTCATTCCACCAGACCGCCAATGCACAGGAGAGGAGAAGCCTCATCATAGCCGTTTTTTTAAAGACATGCCGAGAATTTCCTTTACACTAGTGATGGGCATAATCGAATGACGACGACTTACAAAAAATTCTTGTCGAGAGCTCTGATTAGGTACATGAGGAGAATGAGAGTGATTTGCGACAAGTTGTTTTTAAACGATTCGATGAGGTGGAAACAAATAAAACACCTTCGAAAGCAACACTTCTGCGCCCACTGTTGTTGTTGATGTTTTTATTAATGCACCGACTAGTTGGGTAGTACTTGAGTTCTTTTCCCTTGCGTTTGTCTTTCATTCTGATGTTCATTCTGAGTTGCTGATGAGTATTTATCGACGAGAACTATTTGTCACTTGTTCTTGCACTGAAGTAAGACAATTATCGAGTTATTTTGTGTTAGTAGTTTGTAATTTGTCAGTAGTCACTCGAGAGATTAGTAGTGTAGTAGGGTAATATAAAATAAAAGAAACAAGCATAAAGAGAGATTAGGATACACACGTACATATACCACAAAGAGAGGATTGCCGGTTAGGTCAGAGTAGGATAAGTTACTATTAAGACAGTCTGCGAAAAGAAGCGAAAGGGATCGGTCATAAATAAGGAGAAAAGACGAAGAAGGAAAAGTGTTTTACTTAAAATGGGATGAACGCAAAACGAGTGATAAGCAATACCAACTAGGGAATTGCTTAAAGTAGTCATTCGAGTGATTGATTGAGAATCGAAATGTTCTCGAGATGTTGTAATAATCGATTATCACTCGAGATATCATTCGAATGCGCCCATCACTACTTTACACTGCCACAAGATGCTGATGATCCACGTCTCTATGCAAGATAGAATCCAGATTTTTATCTTCACTGGTGACACCTTTTAGTACTAGTTGAGAAAAATCAGTCAATACCCTAGCATAACCGGCAACTCAATTCCTAGCATGTGCACCAGTCGTTGATCAAGTCTAAAGAACACACAGCTGCTAGCCACGATCATAAAGCCATCGCTTCCTCTAGTCACTCTATGACCCAATCAAAACCCCAGTCGCCCTGACCATCAATCGCTCAGTCCTCTTCTTCTTCTTTTTTGGATGGCGCAACAGTCCGGGGTGGACCTGGGCCTCAACCAACATGCCTCTCCAGCCAGCACGATCTTTCGCCAGCTGTTGTTTAGAGAGATGGATCTGTTACTCAATTGCCTAATTCTGCGCTTGATCTCGGTACTGGTGTTAGTGTCCCTGTTTACTCCGGAGCCTAGGTAGACGAAGTCCTTGACTACCTCAAAGTTTCTGCTGCCCAATATGACGCTCTGTCCAAGACGTCGATGTTGTATGTCCTTTTTTGAGTACAGCTCATACAGCTCAGCACTTTGTTTTGCACTCATTCACCGCCAGACCCATTTTAGTCGCTTCCGTCTCAATGTTAGCAAAAGCCTCACTGACGGCTCGCTGAGTTCTGCCAATCACGTCAATGTCGTCGGCGTTTGTTAACAATTGCACGTACTTCTGGAAGATCGTGCCTCTAGTGTTGGCGTGTGAGTTTCGCACGATCTTCTCCAGGACGATGTTAAAGAAATCACATGACAGCTTGTCGCCTTGTCTAAAACTTTTTTTGACATTGAAGGTCTCGGTGAGTTCGTTACCGACCTTGATTGAGCAGCGAGAGTTCTCCATCGTCATCCTGCACAACCTGACGAGTTTGGCAGGAATGTCAAAACTAGACATGGCGCTGTATAGCTCGTCTCTATGCACGCTGTCATATGCGGCCTTGAAATCGACAAATAGGTGGTGGAGGTCGATCTGTATCTCTTACGTCTTTTCCAGGATCTGCCGGAGTGTAAATATTTGGTCTATTGTGTACTTTCCTGTCCTGAAACCGCACTGATAAAGACCTATCAGGTTGTTGACAAAGGGTTTCAGGCGTTCACACAGAACGGAAGAGTGTATCTTGTAAGCGATGTAAGGATAGTTGGCGCAGTCAAAGGGATCTCCTTTCGTGTGGATCAGCAATCGTTCAGTCATTTTTGCTAAATTGCCAAGTCGCTCGATTGGTCATCGCTCAGTCGTCTAATACATCAGTTGCTTTACTCAATCGTCCAAACCTCCTGACATGCATACGCTCAGTCGCCTATTTGCTCAATCACTCATCGGTCAGTCAGTTATAGCTCAGGCACTCAATGGGAAGGAGGTTCACCATCAGTAGCTCAGCTCTATTAACCGCTCTGTCACAGAATCGTCTTGGCACCCTCACCTTCAATCGTTCCGTCGCCCAGCTGCAAAATCACAAGATCTATAAGCGCTTAGACGTTATGGTACGGTCACCAAATTGATCAGACGTGCAATCGCAATTGTCAGACTCTGAAACCCGAAGTTCCCAAGGCAGACCGCGACGCCAGTTCTATGTGCCGCCTTCATTACATGCTATCCCAAGTCCCCTTCGCATCCTTAGTCCTACTCGTGTTCTCTAACAACTTGGTGTGAAAATATTGATCTAGCCACTGGCGGTGCCGTTCGCGATGAGTGACTTGGCTACCCCTTAGATTCATATACGAAACCAGAAGGTCTTGGACTAAAGAAGGTCTCACAATGGACGCAACAATGGCTAAAGTCGACTTCTTTATCATCTGCCACCCTGTCACCCTGTCACCTACTTACTTACTGCGTGAGTACGCAACCTAGCCCTTGAGCGACTGAATAGCTGGCGGCTAAGCGACTGAGACTGAGCGACTTGACGGTTGAGTGCCTTGGGACCATAAGCCAAAGGTGCTCAACCTCTGAGCCTGTGCGGTCTTCCAGCATCGAGCTTATCTCTTGGGGGACCCCTCCAAAAACAACTGTAGAGGAGTGATAATAAAGACTCATTTTTGTTTCACTCAAAGGCCGTCGCGAACTCCCTTAAAGTGCTACGCGAACTCCCAGGGGCATCACAGTCTGAACATGGCTGCCATTAGCGATTGGACGGCTGATCGATTTGGTGACCGTGCCATAACGACTGAGCGGTTATTGATTGCGTGATTATGCGAATAGGCATTTGAACGATTGAAGGTCCGTGCGCCTGTAAGATTCAGCGATAGGGCTGTTAATAGCGCTGAGCGACTGAGCTAATGAGAGGGACCCTCCGGTTGAACTGAGGGCTTCAACTGACTGACCGATGACTCAGTGAGCGAGTAGGCGACTGACAGGGTTCTTGAACGAATAAGTTGTACAACGACTGATATATTAGACGACTGACTGTACGGCGATATGAACCTAGTTAAGCGTCTACGATCCACGGTGGCTGGACACCACTGCTCCAGCCCTTAGAATCTTCAAATCCGAACATGTGCGGCAACGCAACAGAGCACGCCTGCGTTTAAGGTGGCGCATCCAAGAGAAGAAGGACTTCAACCAACTTGGTGTGCGAAACTGGAGACAGCTAGCCAGAGATCGTTGCAGAGGCTTAGGGCTGAAGCCCAGGTCCACCCCGGATTGTAGCGCCACACAAAGAAGAAGAAGGACCAACTACGATGAGATTTCAATCATCCAGCATGCTTTCCTCCAAAATGAACGCCTCTGCGATGAAAAAAGTGTACAGCACTGGATTGCCTTCTTTTGGACTTGCTCTAGATCCTTGATACAGTAGAACTCTTCAGGTCGCGTCGTTGTTGCCATGGAGACAGGGGATGCACAAGAGATCAACATTACCTGCGGCTGTGGCAAGCCTACCTTTTTGTGGATTACTGCCAAATACGTTTATTGAATCAACCTACTTTCCACGTTCGAAATGGACCATTCTATTGGAGAGAGGGTCTCGTGTCCATTCGCCAAATGTGTCATTTACTCCCAACCTGAGTATAGCCTCGACGCTGTAAAAAGCTAGTTCAAGCGACCATTTTGCAGTCTATGTCAATGGTGCTGACATTACAATGAATTCCCGCCGTTTGGTCTGCATTTCTAAAAGCATACCTTTCCCCTTCTCTCAGATTTAGGGAATAGCTACCATGGTCCACAAGCTCCTGGCCCTCCAGCAGTAGTAGCTCATTTTCGCCCAACAATCAATGACCACACTACACCGATAGAGCCTCCAGTAGGCTGACCACAAAATCACACAATGAACAACGGACAAAAGTCAGCCAACACTTACAGCCATTTCCGGTCACATCCTGTTGTCCATTGGATTAGTGGAGTAGTTTTTTTTTCCTTTTTTTTCTCCCCTCCTCGCGCCCTAATTAGAACCGCTTGACGATAAATGGAAAATTTAATTCCACAAAATGACCCGAGCGCTCCTCGCCGCGGTGCGGCTGCAGCAAACGTGCCTCGATGACGATTAGCGCAATTGCCATCATCGCATCGCATAGATGTGCACCTCATTAGCCGAACGGGGGGCGGGCAGGAGGGACGGTGGCAACAAGGCCAACCGAGGCAATTTGGAATTCATAGCAATTTATCCGGAAACGGAAAGGTCAAACAAGATTCGTGCGGCAATCACGGGATGGCTTAATTAAACATGCTCCGGTCCGGTCTATTTGCACGCCACTGATTATTATTTGCCAATTTCCAGTCCCGCCTCCGACTGAGTTGCCCCGTGCCCAGCGCGCACCTCAGTCGGCGGTGCAGCGCCCCTTTTGTAAACCAAATGCAATCCGATTTGGGATCGCAATCCACCCCCGACGTTGAGTATTTAAATACGTATCTAACGCCAATTGAATCTGAATTTGAAGCCGCTTCACATTTCACAGCCGCCGGATGGACGGCTTGCGGCCGCATCGCACACCGTTGCTCCATCTGGCCTTGTGTCAATTCGATGCGGATGCTCCGTGCCGGTTTCATGTTTTTGTTTGTCAAAAAAAAAGCGAGGAGGAAACTCAACAAAAGCCAAACTAGTTTTGATGGATGAAGTCAAATTTGCAGATGCGAACGGTTTCGATGGCAAATTGATGGGCAATCGGTCTGGCAGCGTTCGTGTCTGTTATTTGAGTTTGGCGCGCTGGCCGGCGAAATGGGAATTGATTCGATTCGAAGTTGAATTAGGATCCGCTGGGTAACTAAACACTTCCCCTCTCGGCTATCCGTCAATTGATGTCCTTTTATTGTGCCACAGATACAATATTTCACCGGGACACAGAGACTGTGTGGTTCGTTCGAAATGAAAACGCAATTTGACATGACGGAGCTTAGATGTCGACAGGATGTACTTGGGCATGCAGCACTCGGTGGCAGGCGGGCCGCTCCGGAATGCGATTACTTGTCGCTTGATGACGGGAAGAGTAGTGTTTTGGTTCACAAGCTCGATACGCTGCAATTGAATTGTTGCCGATAATTGCTTGCGAAAGTCAATCTGACGGACGATTCTCAGAGAGAGATGGAGATCCTTTTGATTTGACCCGAAAATCGGTTTTGACATGCAACTACATCTGGGTTGGCTGAATTCAATTGCTGGTCGCAGGGAAACCGAGTTTGCTCCGATTCGAGTGAAGTCATTCAAGGGGGCTGGGGATTGGTTAAGAGGCTTTTAGTAGCCAACGAATCGAATTTGTTCGGTTTTCGAGAAACGGACGTGGAGCAGGCGAGCTGGTCATAAGCGGATTTGCGGCTTGCACATTCGTATCACCTTAGTGTAGGTTGCAATTAAATGTTACGTATGCGTCAGAGAGGGGAGACATGACCTGCTTTGGTGTGTGGAGTGTCGACAGTTGGACGATAAGCAGAGCGACGGAGCTGATTCCCGGTGCATTCTGAAGGAGAAACTCGAGCTCTGGCAGTGGAGACAAAAGCTAGAACTCTGGAAATGAGCTCACGACGATGTGAGTGGGGTCGGGAAGAGGCACTAATGATGCTGTGAAGAAGGAAAAAGCTTAGACAAAGACGCTCAATTAGAAATTAAACGTCAGTGAAGGAGTCGAAACAAGCGTTCTTGCTCTGTACCAGGCTATTGGGAGTACACAGCGCTTTTAAGACATATCTTGACTTACGGCAGCTTTTTCTGATGGCAAGCGTCCCCCAAACGTTCCCTGGGTGTTACAACAGCAACCAGTCTACTCCTCCAGCGGCCTTTGAATTACTCTTATGATGGCTGTTGCAGTTGGCACTGAGCACAGCCATGGAAGGGATTTCATTCAAATTCCACTGAAAATGAAGTAGTGACTATGCTCCTCTATTGCTTTCCGGTGATATTTCCCAGCAAGGGAAGAGGGGCTACAAATGACAGACCACGGGCCAATTTCTCCGAATTGTTAAACATGCGCTGCTCTGTCAGAAACCCTGACTACAACAGTGTTTTTCAAGCGGAGTCGACCGTAAGTGGCCAGAATGATGTCAATGTTTGGAATAACACCGGCTGATATCACTATTTAACTTAAAGTCATGCGGTCAGTCATTAGAGCGATTTCAACGGTAGAAATCATTCAAGTTGGTCTCAGACAGCCGCGACGAGCCCAAGGTTCTCGCACAACATTCGATTAGTGTCTGCTGCCTCACAGATCAAAATCAACCCAGCCGGCACCCAGGCAGCGGGTGATCTTTACCCTAAAGTGGTCAATTTGATCCAAAGCATGGTCTGGGACCACCTCTTGCAGATGTCAAGAGGAAAGTGGATGACACGATCATTGAGGAAGCCAATAATAAGTGGAGCTCTTTAGCCATCTGTGCTCTTGTGCTGTGGATCAAGTGGGTAGAAGAGACAGCACTCCTTAATACATCTGTCACTGCTAAGCCTCCGCCAGTCGAGACCTAGAAAAATTGGGGGACATTTCTTTCAAGACTGCTGATAGTATATTTGGCTCGCACTGCAGCCCATAGAGGGACAGGGCCTAGCTTCTCAGCATCCGCTCGCCTCCTACTGTTCTCTCTTGAGTGGAAGAGACCTAAAGTCCTATGCCGACTCGGAACGGCTAAGTTTAAGAAACTTTTTCTAGACAGAAGTACTCTTTGAGCATTCTCAGTGACTCGAAAGAGGTGGAGCTGTAAACATTATTTTTGGCGCACAGACCAGGTTCAAGGTGATTTGGGTAGGACGCACATAACCACAATGCCACGGGCAGCCACACAGAAAAGACTGAACCTCACCATGACGGAACAACACGTGAACAGCGACATTTAGTGGGACAGAGAGGTTAGGCCCAATTGGACCTCTGTTAGTCTACTCAGTCACCCAACCCAACCAAAGAGGTACAGCATTGACTTGATCTTGATTACTGGAAACTCTGGAAGTTCTGCGGCCGAGACCGTCATGTATGAACGGCGGGATTAGCCTGACTTCCCGAAGCTCTTCCTTTGAGTAAGTGATACCTTAATTGTTACAATTTGAACTGAAGCACTTCTTTGATTGGCGCTACAGTCTGGGGTGGAGCTGAGCCTCAACCAACATGCCTCTCCAGCCAGCACGTTCTTTCGCCTGCTGCCACCGGCTGCGCACACCAAGTTGGTTGAGGTCCTTTTCCACTTGTGTGCGCTCTGTTGCGCTGTCACAATGGCTCGGTGTCGAAGACTGTATCACTGACAAGTTACAATGAGTGGTGAGTTGATGCAATACATACATAATAGGTGCAATCAGCTAGGAGGAATGTGGCCCTAGAACAACGAAGACACAAAGAAATGCTCTGGAAACTCCTTTTGAGAGTTGCTCAATCGGCAAATGCACTCCCGTATTCCACGAAGACAATAAGTACCACGACTCCATCGACTGCTTACCGAAGGAAGACCTCTAAGAAGAACAAGACCACCAGATTGGCTCACGTTTATATACACAGATCACCTTAATCGATGAAGGACTTCTGAAGAAATTTCACATGGTCTGACTAGAGTTTGGAAAGGGAGAACTCGTCTTCACCGATAAGAACATGATTAAAAGGCCGCTGGACGCTGGTGCGGTGGGAACTGATTCTACCTTCTTTGCTGGGGATATAGTACCCAACGAGTCCAGTTTGCAACCTACAACAAGTGTGCCAGTCATACCCAAACAGCATTCATGCCTTCTCGTGCGCTTCATCGGCTCTTGATTTTAGCTTTTGAGCCCAAGCAATCTACCTTCTACAGGACTTGTACGATGTTTACTATGGGTAATCATAGAATTCGTAGTGTTTACTCAATTCGCGTCTAAACTCCATGAACGGCCAATTTTGGCGGGTTCTCTTGAATGCGTGCAGACCCCTCTGCGTTCGAACAATGACGCTAGTATCGTCCGCGTATGCCAGCAGTTGAACGACAAAAAATAAAACCAAGAAATATGAGACACGATGTCCTCAGAATGTATTCAGACTGTTGAATGCATGAAATCGTACACACGCGTCAAGCAGCTGGCACAGGTGGCCCAGATAACCATTGTGTAATCAGTAGTTCCTGGCACCTACTCAGTTCACCATCAAGTCGATTGGGAAAAGAACCCAATAGCATTCATGAATTCTGAGTTGGATTTGGAGTTTTCGTCAAAAATGTCTCTAAAGCTTTTTCAGAATTTCAGCCGCTTCATATAGATGGTTGAAGCTACCTCCTACCATTTGTTTCATGGTGCAGAGCAAATGCTACTCTCCGCTTCTTCTTCATTTCTGCAGCTTCTGATCCACAGATGGATCGAAGACAAACGAAGGGGTGGGTGCGAGTGTCTATTCCCAAGATCTCAACATTCCTATCTCCTTGTAGCTCCCTGAGCACTGTAGCATCTTTCAGGGAGAAACCATAGCAATTAAAGAGGGGCTGTCATGGCTCAAAAACAGCGTGACATCAAAAAGGGATATCACCATCTGGGCGGACGGTCAGACCGCTATAAAATCGCTGGACAATGTCATGTCTTACTCAAAACCATCGCCTAATTGCAGGCTGTCCCTTAACGAGATGGCTGAGCATTTCAACATTCACCTCATGTGGGTGTCGGGACAATGTGACATACCAGGAAACTGCGAAGCCGATGAACTCGCCAGGTGTGCAACAACCTCATCCTTGTCAATAGCAGGGGTACCACCTTCCATGCCGATCGCTACAGTCTACCATCTTCTAAAGATTCACACACAGATGGCTAGAAGGCACCACCTGTCTGGCCATCACTTGACCTAAAACGGTCACTCAGTCTACTTAAACTCAGCAAGCCCTCATTAAGGACATGGGAGTCGGGCACTGTGCAATTGGCACTCATGCTCCCAGGATGGGTGCCCCACGTAATGATTTTTGCAGAAGCTGCATGTATGAGGGGGAGGAAGATAAAACTCATCACCTACTCTGCTCGTGCAGCGCTCTGGCTTGTCGTAGGTTCCTACACCTACCGCCTATTAATTCAGCGGCCTCAATGAGCTAAACAGCGCCAGAATAGGCCAGTTAAATCGCTTCACTGTAAGCACCAACTGGTTCCGATGTCAAAAGACGACAATCCGCGTGGTATCTCAATGGGCCTACGCTGGCCTAAGTGTGACTGCGCTTAGCAGTCAGCCACTATAACCTAACCTGCAGCTTCTGCAGAAGCTTCTTGAAGCGAGTTCCCTTTTTAACCGCATAAGTGCCATGAGACTTTAGCTGTAGGCGTCCTAGATCCTTGATGGTCGTCTTGCCCTGGCTATGACTGTGATTATAAGGGATGCGTGCGCTTATCGGTCCGTGCATTCTCCTCTGTCTTATCCTCCGCCTGGAATACACTGCCATGATTGAGAAGTCAGGGTGACATTGATGAGGTCTTGCTTGCATAGACCACGATGCCTTTTCCCTCTTCCGTTCTTGATCCGTTTGTGTAGACTTCCGACGTCTCCGGTTGCCAGCTCCAAAGTCCTCCATGATCTTGATGTTATCAATCTCTAGGTGTTCCGCAACGTTGATCTCCTGGTCCCATACTCTTAGTGTCACGTAAATGGCCCACAATTCAGGCTGTCTTCAATCGAAGATACATTTCCTTTAAAATCCTGCAATTGAACTCACAAAATGGCTTCTATCAGAATTAGTTGAACCTTCACTATCATCCAACGTGTTTGAGCTTGGCAACTGCAAGCGAATCCCTCAGAAAAACTTGCCTGTCCTCAACTCAAGCTTAAAACCGTCACATTCCATGACTCACATTCACGTCTTCTCGCACACCCCCCGTGTGCATTCTGTGGATTACACTGAAATCGATTAGAGCGCACAAAGCCATTAGCCTTCTTCGGGTTTTATGGAGCATTGACGCAATGTTCTCGGCCCACTCGTTAAGGACTCATTAATCCAGTTCTTGTTGTTCTTTTTTTTCCTCTGCTCTCTGCTGCCATTGTTCCGCTTAACATATTGCTTAAGCACTTCAACGCATTAAGCACGCTGTCAATGCTGCGCGCTCCCCGCTGTTGATGACATTAACCAACGTTGCCCCCCTCTCCAGGAACACAAATCAGCTCAGGCCACCCCCCCATTGGCCCACATAATGGCGCATGTAATAAACATAATTTTCATGGCAAATCCCCTTAATCTTCGAGTCAAGATGATTTCCTGGCGGCGGGCGGAAGGTGGCACCATGATTGACGGCAACTAGTGGTTTGAGGTCAATTTTTAAGCGGTCCCATAAATATCCTCGTTTAGGCTCTTCTTAATTTACGGCGGCCACTGGCAACACTGAAGTGTGTCCTTCGCCGTCATTTGCCGGGATCCGAGCCCGATCTTTCCCAGCATTGAACGGAGTGCGTGTCCGGGACGGTTCTCTTTATTCGCTCTGCTCTCAGACGAGGGCGTGTTGCGGCGACAAGTGCGATGCAACCACTCCGAAAAGTCCACACCCAGCTCTCTGCGGAGAGCCGTCTGAATAAAGAGACGCCCCGCGACTGGGGCACTGCGCAACTGCGGATAATACTCTCGAATGAACCTCGCCAGGCAGCACCGGCGGACGGCAGCGAACCCAGACCCAGTTTGCTGGGGCGTCACAATTCGGCAAGTCGACGGCAAACAGCCCGGAAGGGTGGCATTTCATTTCGTGCGCGACTCGTTTCACCGTCTTCGACGAAGGATTACCGTCGGCCAGCCCGAAAGTGCGTAGATACACTTTTCGTCGTGCCACGATGGATCCTTGAATAAATTATAACTCCTGCATGAGCTGCCCGGAACCGGGGGTCAAGGGGGCCCAGCAGCATTTCAATGGAATGTGCGAATTCATGGTCACTCGCCGCCGCAGCGTCGACGACGGCCCCGGCGTGCCTTAATCTGCTTATTCAAATGAAAATCAATATATTCAGCATTTCATATTAAAATCGGCTCTTGGGGGGTTCGCGACGCCAAAAAAAGAAGTACAGTGTGTATCTGGAATGCAAACAGAAATTTGTATTAATTCACCTCGTACTCGCGCACACAGCGAGTCTCTGCGAAATTAAATGCACGTAGGTACGTGCAAAGGCCACGGGGAGGCACCTAGATGCTTTCAAATGATGCTCATTGTGCGGCCGCGACGCCACGCCACGCCGCCCTGTCCCGGACAGACGTGTGAAGGCATTCGCTGCCTGCGCCTCGGCGTAACGCCTTCAAGTCCACACCACCCGTGAGGGTTCCATTCAAGCCACGGTGAATAGGTAAGGCTTTCTGGCTTCGCTTGCCTGTGCTGGTCTGGTCGACTGTTTTGCGCACTTCGTTCGTCGCTTGTGGCCTTTCGAGAGATCTGAATTCAAGGAATTTTTCGTAATTTTTTTTTTCCGACTGAACTCCGATGTGTGTGCGGCACAGCAAGAAAAACGAGACAACGACAAGGGCATAGACGCGATATGGGACCAGGGAGGCGTGGGTGTAACCAAGGCAAGGCAAAGGTAGTAAATAAAATGTGTACAAGCAACCAAGTGAAGCGTGTTGGCAAAAATTTGTGGTACAAGACCGACGACGAGTCCCCACCGCAAGAGGAGACCTTTTTCATATTTCAGTTTAATGCTCGTTCTTTTTGCTCATTTTGCCGAGGAGGGGGACGCTTTTAGCTGGTGGCTCCGACGAATATTCAATTCTGTGTATATTTTTTTATCTTCTGAGACGTTTTTATTTTCCCCGAACGCACGGGGCTGGGCCGGCGGACCTGGCGTGTGTAATTAAAGAATGAAATCGGTCCGAGGTTGGAGGCGCAGGCAAACATCAAACGTGACGGTAGACGGAGGAATGGGGGCTGTATCCGGTCTTGTGCACAGTGGGTCGGGTGAGTTGTCTGTCTACCTATCTGATGATGGGATTAGGGGTGAGTGTATTGTCAGTGGGACGTGACAAGTAGATTCTTTGTGGTCAGCGCAAGAAGCAGCAGATGATGTGGCAGTTGCCGTTTGGTTACGCGAGTTGGTTAAACGAAGACCCTTTGCGTCTTATGAAAAGAGGGAAATCCAAGTTCTTTGATTAAATGCACGATTGAAGTGTGAAGAAGCCAGGGCAAGCGAGCAGTTATCGACAACATCGCGAAGGAGGTCAGTATCTCTCGAAATTTCGTTGCCAACTGCTTCTATTTCAATGCTAAGCTGGGTAAAGAAGAAATCTTTGCTAAAGTCATAGGGAAACACAGCCTACACGACACCACGTCCAGTAACGGACTAAGGCTGGTGGACTTTGTCATGGGACGTAACCTCTCTGTTGCTAGCACGCGGTTCCCACACCTCAACATCCATAAAGGGACATGGCGGTCCCCAGATCAATCAACCGTCAACCAGATTGATCACGTTGCGATCGACGTCAGACACTCCTCCAGCATTCTCGATGTCCGAACTTTCCGAGGAGCCAATGTTGACTCGGACCATTTCCTTGTTGTAGCCAAGGTAAGAATCAGGATATCACGAGAGCAACGGAGTCGAGAACGAACACCACGGTTTGACGTCGCAAAGCTACAATCGCAGCGGACTGCCAGGATCTTTGCCGACCGAGTCTCCCAGAAACTCTCTGTTAGTTCGACGCCGCCTGCACAAACCATCGAAGAAGAATGGAGTTGTTGTCAAGAAGCCATCAACGAAGCTGCCACTGATGTGCTGGGTTTTACGACACCACCCAGAAGGAACCCATGGCTTGACGACGAGTGCAGGCAGGTACATGCAGCCATGCAGCAAGCCTACAAGGCAACGCTGCATCGAACAACGAGGGCTGTTCGTGAACTCTACGTCTTCTTAACATTGCGTATAAGATCTTCTCTGCCGTTTTGTGTACCCGCCTAAAGCCGTTCAGTAATAATCTGATAGGTCCATATCAGTGTGTCTTCAGGCCAGGAAAGTCCACAACAGACCAAATCTTCACACTACGGCAGATCCTGGAAAAGACCCAAGAAATGCAAATCGACACCCACCACCTATTTGTCGATTTCAAGGCCGCATATGACAGCGTGCATAGAGACGAGCTATACAGCGCCATGTCTAGTTTTGACATTCCTGCCAAACTCGTCAGGTTGTGCAGGATGACGATGGAGAACTCTCGCTGCTCAATCAAGGTCGGTAACGAACTCACCGAAACCTTCAATGTCAAAAAAGGTTTTAGGCAAGGCGACACGCTGTCATGTGACTTCTTTAACATCGTCCTGGAGAAGATCGTGCGAAACTCACACGCCAACACTAGAGGCACGATCTTCCAGAAGTCCGTGCAATTGTTAGCATACGCGGACGATATTGACGTGATTGGCAGAACTCAGCGAGCCGTCAGTGAGGCTTTTGCTAACATTGGTGGCGGTGAGTGAGGGCAAAACGAAGTATATGCTGTACTCAAAAAAGGACATACAACATCGACGTCTTGGACAGAGCGTCACAATGGGCAGCTATAACTGCGAGGTAGTCAAGGACTTCACTTACCTCGGCTCCGGAGTAAACTGTACTAATAATATCAGTACCGAGATCAAGCGTAGGATAACTCTTCTTCGGGCTCAAGAAGCAATTGTGTAATAGAGCCCTCTCTCGAAGAACCAAGGTGACTCTATATAAGACCCTGATCATCCCAGTCCTGCTATACGGCGCGGAGGCATGGACAATCTCGAGAGCGGATGAAGAAGTCCTTGGTCTCTTTGAGAGAAAAGTTCTATGCACGGTCCTGTTTGTGTTGACGGTTTCTGGAGGAGAAGATTCAATCACGAACTGTACGGGCTGCACAGCGACATGAGCCTAGTTAGGCGTCTGCGGATCCAACGCCTGCGGTGGCTAGGTCATGTAGAGCTCCGGCCCGAAGAATCTTCGAATCCGAACCTGTCGGGCAGCGCAACAGAGGACGCCCGCGTTTAAGGTGGCGCACCCAAGTGGAGAAGGACCTCAACCAACTTGGTGTGCGAAACTGGAGACAGCTAGCCAGGGATCGCGCTAGTTGGAGAGGCATGTTGGTTGAGGCCCAGGTCCAACCCGGACTGTAGCGCCACACAAAGAAGAAGAAGAACTGCCTCTATTGACATCTCACTTGTAGTGCGCTGTCAGGGGACAAATGGATGGCCAGAAAAGCGATCGACCGGGCGTCCGATTGCCTCTCCAGTTGCGTGGATTAACCCTGGGCCTGTGGACGGCTTCTGAAAGAGCGTTAGTCTGCTTCTTCTCGTGGCGCTACAGTCCGTGGTGAACCTGTGCCTCTCCAGCTGGCACGATTCTTAGCCAGCTGCCTCCGATTTCGCACTCCCAGTTGGTTGAGGTCCATCTCCACTTGAGTGTACTTTCGGCTTCGTGGTCGCCCTTTATTGCGTTGTGCCACTGGTTCGGAATCGAAGACTCTTCGGGCTGGAGCAATGTTGTCCATGAGCTCTACATCGCCTAGCCATCTCAGGCATTGAATCCATAGAAGCCTGGCCAGACTCATGTCGCTGTACAGCCCGTACAGTTCGTGGTTGAATCTTCTTCTCCTTCAACGCAAACAGGACCAAAGATTGAACGCAGAACTTTTCTCTGGAAGAGACCAAGTGCGTCTTCATCCCCTCTTGAGATAGTAGGAGAAAGCGTTAGTAATTCATTAAAAATGTAGCTACCAGGGCACATAGGTGGGTAGGTATATGGATGTCCTTACGACCTTGCGACCGCGGCTCACTTAGACGAACAAGTTCCGTCGATTGTGCCCTTCATGGTTAATCTACTATCATCGTGAGACCTTTTATTGTACTCTATCCATTCTGCTACGTTTTAAAAACCTTAGGAAGCTCAGGCCACATAGGATCATTCAATAAGTGTTGCAGTTGCAAGCTAGTGGCGACGGGTAGGTTTTGGCCTCTTGACAGGCAGCTTTGCGCTTTCTGGTGGAAGTTTTGGAGACAGCAGCAATTGCTACAAGCCCTATGGGTGTCGGGTTTGTTGGGACCTGTTTGGGCGTCAATAAGAACTGTAGTAATAAGTTTGTGACCAAACGCGGTATAGCCACGTCTCACTTACGCCCTATTGGACCAATTGTGATGCCCATGGGGATATAAACCCTCTACCGACTTACAGGTGTTGTGCTGTCCTTTCCAGCTATTCGGCGATCGTGACAATCCTGCAAAAAGAATCTAGAGGGATATCTGATATGTCTTGGAGGTTCTAGAGAAAGACATCTCCCACGTTCTATGCATCAGTACGCGAAGACGTTATTGCAAAACAGCAACTCCTTGCCAGTCCTTGCCTCCTTGCTTTTTCTGGTACTAGAGAAAATGATGAGTGCCGCGGGCACCTTTAAACGGAGCAGACACTCGCTTCTACAAGTCAGACCAGCTTATTGGATTTGAAGTCAAGGCAAAGACGAAGTACATGGTAGTTGAATCTTCACAGGTACCCCTAAGATCAAGATGGCTGACGCTGGCCCTTTCGTGGAGGACGACAACATCAGATTACACACCTCGTGAGCTAATTTTTTCCGTCGGTTGTACAGGCGGTCTTAGAACTTCAATCGTGCCCGTGCCCGTTAGCAAGAATAAAACATATTTTTTAAAGTATAAGACCCGTGTGGTCGCTATATTACACAAAAATTGAGAAAAGAAGACATTTTCCATGGAAGGGGTAAACCAATGCCATCCATCGAACTAGATTCTGAAAGGGGCGATAATCTGCGTTGGTAGCGCCAGATAAGGTGTGCTTCTGGCCTCACTCAACTCTTTAACCACATCTGGTGCTGTTCAGGCATGAATTTGGTCAATAGTCTAAATTCGCTAAGACTTGTCCGAGTGCCGATCACGAGAAATGAGGTCGCCGTTAAATTTGGCAGACAAGGATCAGATGAGGTCCCCTTAGGAACCGAACCAGGTTTGTGGCCACCCATGTCATTGGTTAGGGCTTCCCTTCATAGCTGGGCTTCTCGAGAGCACAACCGGAGCTGGTGTACCTCTCCAGTATGTGGACAAGCCAAGTGCATGCCCCGAAAAGTTTGTAAGAAATCCGCGGAATTTTTTGGCAGTGACAACAATCTCTTCTTCGTCCACACAGCCTCTGTACATGGTGTCATGAATACTTCCCCATGTTGGCCAGTTAGCATCCCGGCTACCACCCCCTGCAGCTTTTTCCTACATTGTCGAAGAATCTCTGTTTTGGCGCTACTCCATCTAGGATTTGGCGCTACTCCATCATCTAACCCATAATATTTGACTAGTCTCACAGATGAGCGTCACGATGCTATTGTCCATTTTCTCTAGATCAGCAAGGCCTGGACGGAAACATGTGGTTACTTGTGAAGGGTCGGGTTTTACCCCTTTCCAAGCAACTTTATCTGGTTAACAACGACAGTAAGCCATCCCGACATAAATGCGTGAAGTCTTCGAGTTGTATACGGTAGTAAGGCAGAAGGCAGTCACAATGAAGCCAACAGAGTCCCAAACATGCTACCAGTCAGAGTTGTTGCCAATATTCTCGCTTAATTCTTCGTAGTGACTTTCTCCTCGAGTTGGGAGAGAGCGGGACACGAGAAGAACACTTCAGGTGTGAGACTCACTCCAAAGGCTTGTATGCGGTTCAAACTCTTATGCACTGGTCGTCTTATTTTGACTTTATTTCGTTTGCATTAAAGACAATCTATTCTAAATGAATTCAATTGAATTAAGCGTTAAATGACGATGTTCTGCCGAACCCCACTCGGCAGCTCATCGACATTTTCTTCCCCCGGCCCATTACACCCGTGGCCCGTCTGTCCAAACAAATTATTTTCCTAAGTCAGAACAGAGCCTCTTTAAGCGCAAATATCCTCTGCTTGAGGCGTTTGCGAAACAAATGTATGTCTGTGTTCATGCCCTTGGACCAGACGCATATTCTCACTCCCCAGTCTTGCTTCGATCTGTCCGTGAAGGCACGTCACTGTCTACGCAGCGAATGAATGTTGATTGAGAAGTGAGAGGAATATCTGCTAGTCGCAAGGAGGGCATTGAAATGTTATCAAGATGGGTCCGGAAAGGTATTTAGTCACAAATAAAGGATCTTCATCCTTTGATGACGCACCTTAGGGGATGATAATATTATAATATCAGATGGCGCTCTCAGCGAACAATTCGTACTGCGAGTGCTATTGCTTCATCACGATTGGATGTGACCTAAGGTTGTATGCCGAACGGCCAAGATCGAGACTTTTTCTTAGCATTGTCTGTGACTCGATAGACGTGGGACTGAAAATTTGGTCGTATTTACTAGGAATCGAACTAGTGGTCATCACAGGGGAAATTTGGCATTTTGGATTGGGAGCGGAAACAATTTGAGTATGGTTTCGTAGTTATGTGACAACTTGAACTTTTACTGATGCACATGCGTACCGCGAGTCCGAAAGGGTAAAGAACATCAGTCTATCTCGATCCAGCCGTAGAGGGATGATAATTGATTCCCAGGTTAATTTTGGACTGTACCATCATTAAGAACGAGAAGAAGATGTCTCAGAGGACAGGAGAAAGTCTAGCATTCAGACGTAAACAAAACAAAATGAAATCGAACCCGCACTGATAATTGAACCCACCCACTCGACTTTTTTTCTACTCGTAATCCAACTCCTTAACTCCAACGATCGGCAGGAAAACTTCCGATTTCTATTTTTAGCCGAATAGTTCACATTTCACCGAATCAGATTTTTTTCTTCTTTCCGTCTTTCGCTTCTTTTTCCGGCGTAGGCACTACGGACTGTGTGTCTCAACTGGATGATGGTGAACGGCGATGTCGGCACACTGGTCGCTCCGCCTGTTAAAAGATTGCTTCTTATTTATTAACGATTTCACCCAAACACCATTAGCTTCTGGGGGTGTTCTTGAATGCATTTAAGGACTAACTACGAATCATACTGATTTTTGCTTGTCTCAAGCATCGAGACCGGTATGAAATGAATTTTTTACTTGTTTTAAATAAGACACTCATTATAATAATATAATAATAATATGGGTGGCGCTACAGCCCGTAGGGGACCTGGGCCTTGCTTCTCAGCAACCACCCGTGTTGTGCGTGCTATTGTTCTCTCACGAGTGGAAGGGACCTACAGCTTAACGCCTAATCCGAACGGCTTTGTTTGAGAAGCTTTTTCTTGACTCTTTGAGCATTGTCAGTGACTCGAAAGAGGTGGGGTCGTAAAAATTAATTTTGTCGCTCAGAGCTGAAATCGAACCTACGACGTCGAGGTTGGGGTCGACGCACATACCCACAACGCCACGGGCCACCACAAGACACTCATTATTAATGGGAAAGCAAAAACGGTCAGAAATTGTTTGTTGTGCAACATTAACATTGCTGCCATTTGCTTTTGACTCAAAGTGTGTAGGAGGAAAATAATAGGCAAAAGAAAAGAACAGCTGTATGCAAAGAACAATTTAGTTTATTGTCATCCCGTATACTGCGTACACTCAATACCACGACTAGTGTATTTATGCTTTTGTTATGTGGAGACTTCGGGTCATTCACCTGATCAGCTGGTTGGCTCTTTCTTAAACAAAACAATAGCTAACGGACTGTACTGCAAGTGTATCAGATCCACAGTGTGTTGTACAAGAATCATACCCCGTGTTTTTTATTCTTGTACAAGTGTCATCTCCATCCAATATCGTTTGCAGTTCGGCTTCTTCAAACTTTTTTGGTGGTCATCCACGTTCTTCATCTCTCACATCAAAATCATTATTTCTGAACCGTTGAAACCATCTTTTGCATGTTGCTACTAATAGAGCATGATCACCATATGCCTCGACAAGCAGTCGATGCGACTCTGCAGCACTTTTCTTCAAATAAAAACAAACAAATGAATGCCAAGCGCTTCTTGAACTGGTGTCGCTTAACGCCGATTCTGCAAACTTCGGTCCTTAGTCGTCCTTGGTTCTATACCACATCTTACTAATTTTGGATTCAACTCACACGCAGCGGTGTCAAAAAGGTTATGCCTGGCAAACAGTATGATCTCCTTCGATTTCCATTTCAGCAAAACGTCAATCCCAAATGCATTCAGTTCTGTTTTTCTTACACTAGTCCTGTCTATCTCTCCCTGTTCCACATTCCAGATTTGGACCCTCAATATAACGCCCTCCAGCTGAAGCTGGCAGAAATCACGAGTAGGAAGAATATCTTCTGTGCGAGTGCAGTCATGTCCCTTCCTCGTGTAGGGAAGGTTACATAGACGCTTGCTATTTCAACAACCTGATGGAATACAGAAGCATTAGTATCAGTCATCTCCACCGATTTAGAAAAATGGTGCAAGTGTGACTGCTACTAATTAGCCACCGACCTAACCTATAGAGTTAATTGTACCTCTGAACACAAGAAAAAATAAATTCCATTTCCTTTCCATTTCCAGAAAAGGTGAGTGTAATCTTTGGTCCTGTTTGCCTTGGTGGTTTCTGGAGGAGAAAATTCAATCACGAACTGGACCGGGTGTACAGCGGCATGAGTATAGCCAGGCGTCTACGGATTCAACGCCTAAGATGGCTTGGTCATGAAGAGCGCGTAGACGACACAGCTCTAGCCCGAAGAGTCATCGACCAAGCTAGTGAACGACCATGAAGTGCACACACAAGTGGAGAAGGACCTCAAGCAACTTGGCATCCAAAGTCGGAAGCAGCTGTGTAGAGATCGTGCCAGATAGAGATAGTTGCGCTTGATATTTCTAAGGCATTTGCCAGAGTCTGGCATCAAGCTCTTTGGTCGAAAGTGCGTGCTTATGGTGTTGATGAGTCTCTGCTTCCGTGGATTAGGACGTACCATTCGAACTATTCAATTCAAGTTGTTTTTTGATGGGTTCAAGTCTGGAATCCACAAAATAAATGCTGGTGTCCCCAAGGCGCTGTTCGGTCTCCGACACTCTTTCTCATTTTTATAAATGATCTCTGGGCTGCTACTTCTAATCCAATCCACTCCATCGTTGCTGACAGCACCCTCAGGCTTTTATATTCGTTCCGAAACGCACGACCCTGCCCTTCGGACGTAATATTGGAACGGCAGCGTATGTCAAGCACATTGAATTCCGATCTGGACGGCATAATTTACTGGACTAAGAACAACAGAGTGGAATTCAATGCTTCCAAAAATTAATGCTGTCACCAGCCTCTAATCAGGCATTATCCATGAAAGGCGCTTGTATGGACGAACTTCCAACCTTGCTATGTGCATCAACACAAAAGTTTGTTGGAAGGATCACATATTCGAGTTCCTCAAAATGCTGCGAAATGCTTAAGCCTCCTTAATCGATGCAAGATATATTTCACACCCTCTGATTCGGCTTTAGTCTATAAGGCGTATATTCGCCCTTGGCTCGAGTACGACGCTCATATCTGGTCTGATGCCACCAAGATCACCCTGCACCTACTTTATAGCATTCAGATCTAATCACGTAAGTTAATTTCACGTTTATTTAATACGAACACGTGATCACGTAAGTTAGGTGACGTGTAGGGCATGTACGTGTTTCGTGATCACGTGTAGTTAGATGTAGGGCCAAAACAGATGCCCCAATGTAGACATTTCTTCTTCAGAGCATGCATTTCGATAACGGAGCTAAAGACGTCTGTAACTTTGTCTTCAGGCTTTTGTGCGCGCTCTGATGGAGGTTTATGTGGACACCTTCAGTAAGTACAGCGACTGTTAAGCCATGACACTGACGTTGGCTTGTGTCAAACAACTTCACCTGACTGTACCCCCACTCCAGACTAGCTTCATTTTTTCAGAAGCACATACCTACACACGATCGGATGAAAGAAAAGGTGTTTTTCATAAGCAAGGTATTATGCTACGAATAATCCAAAACAATCAGATTCACGTGTCTTAAGCCCCTTTAAAGCCCGCCCCAAACCATCTCCTCTAAGGACTCGCCCAAAACGGAACACAACAGCAAAAAGAATGCATTTCCCACACAAAGCAACATCACAGAAGGAGGGCTTCAGATGAGAAAAGCACAATCGACACATGCGAACCGATGCACACGAACGAAGGGAGCGATCTGCCGGCGCACATGCAAACACGATACCCGCAAGAGCATTCCATTCCGCCCTCACAAAGGCAGCACAGATTTAAGCCGAAAGACTGACTTAATTCCTCCTTAACTGAAAAACACACACACATCCAGTCTCTATCTCCGGCAATCACACATGGCTAGTTCCGCAGCACAAAAGTGCTTCAAAACAATGTAACTCTCCGGTACGATGAGCAGAGTGTGTTGTGTTTTTTTTTTTTCACCCAACCATCCCCTATCCACCAGCCCCACCGGATACCACTTGCCAGCTCTTCGACTTCCCTCATTGTGATGGGATTTTTTTTTTTCGTTTCTTGTAGTTCTTGGTTTTTGCCTTCCAGGTAAACCAGATAATTAGACAACACGCTTGCTGAGGGGGTGGCACGAATTGTCCTCAGCAAGGGTTGACGTGCATCACGTTTCATGTTCAAAGAGACTTCATTCGAATAAACGGTCGCACACGAGAAGACGACGATGACGACGACGACCGCCGTCTAGTCTCTTGAAATTCATTACATAACCGGCTCTTGCTGAGATGTCCCGAATCCTCCCACATCCTCCCACCTGCCACCCACCTCCCCCCCACCGCCCGCTCCATCAGATAGTCTGTCTGAATTACACGACCGTTCGTGAAAGTGCCCGAAACGTGTATGCAATTACTCTTGTATTTATGCTGCACTTGCCGTCATCATAGTCGTCCTCTCATGATTTGAATCATTCTCGACCATAAAGGATTCCAGCAGCACAGCTCCACCTTTTCTGAAAGCACGAACGATGCATGTCTATGCATGGAAACTACCACACCACCTGCCGTAGTCATCGACGGTCCCGTCACCGCCCGCCACCGTCCGCCATCGCCCGCCGGTGCATCACTATCTTTGCGGTCGTCGGTTCGGTCTGCTGAAGCACCCGGGAACACTCGCATTCGGTCCCATTCACCCACCACTCACCGTTCAACATTCCCGCACACACCGGTACGAATGATGATGCTGTTCGGATGAAGGTGAACAAGCCAGCTCCGGCAAAAGGGACCGAACGCGCGCAAAGGCACCGGGCGCAGCCATGAGGATCCAGCACAAGGCGAATACAAAAATGAGAGAGAGAGAGCGGAAAAAAAACGAACGAGAAATACATAATCAGAGAATAACACGAGAGTAGTCGAGGATAAAGGATCCCTCCTCCCTCGCCGCCCAAAGCTCCACTGGTCGCTTGCATTTTGAATTTCAGACCGCATCGTCGGATTGTTTGCCGTATCTGTGAAAGATTTGAAATTTAAATCATCCTAGACCACAGTGCACCCTCGCCTATCACACGCTGCACTCCGCAGACCTCACCGCCCAGGCACGCAGTCCCCGCGCCCGCTGCCTCGCATAAATACGAGTCAGGCATGTGCATCCGGGGGAGTACCGGAATTGGACGATATCACAGCTTTTTGCCAACATCAGTCGGGAATTACTTGGAGCGTGCATCTCCAAGAGTGCTCTGCCCATGCACGGCCCCTTTGAAAGTATCAATGCATGCTGCCAGCGAACCCACTGCAGTCGCCGAGCTCTGTGGGACCGAACGATGTGAAGCACACAAGAAGACCAGACATGCTGGGGGTGTGTTGAGCTGTCTGCGGCCACGCAGAGGGTGCCTGGGTGACTTGATGGAAATGCCGTCGATGGTGGTGATTACAGGAAACCGCTGTGTTCTCCTCGACAAAATTCAGTTCTTTCTGAGCCCTTGAAGCTGAGCTAGAGAGTGGGGCCGGCATCAATTATTTTTGACAATTTTTTGGCCAGACTTCGAGCCAGGAATGGAATGTAGTCGTACATATCTTTAGAGATGGCTCCAAAACCAACAAAGGCTCCGGCGCTGGTGTCTTCGCGAAGGGCGACCACATTAGACTGTGCAACTCACCTATGTGCCTATGTGATCCTAGTGGTAACAAGCTTTGTAGTGAACAACAAGTGGACAGGTCGACGTATCTGTGCTTGTAGTGACGGCCAAGTTGTGCTTTAGACCTTACTCAACCCTTACTTCAACCGCTTCTGAGATAGTCCAGGAATGCAAATCCTCTCTGACAGGGCGGAGAAAACTTTCTCGGGAGCTGCACCGGCGCTCGCACTTCTTGCGTTTCTGGTTAAGGTTTCCACTGACTGCTGACTGGCCACTACACCTTTGCCAAGCAGTTGGTTTATGTGAAGATTCCCTCTGCGACGCCCGTGGAGCGGAGGACAACACGGCACAGCACTTCATCTGTCAGTGTCCCGGCGGTGCTTGGATCAGGCGGCTGGTCTTCGGTGCTGATTCTGTTGGCAATTCGTTACAGAAGCGCCTACTGATCTTCCGAAGGAATTGTGGGTTGTTGCCTGCCTATGGACCATTTATCAATCATTTTCAATTTTGCTCGTTTTTTAACCTTCTGGGACTGCATAAATGGAGAGAAAGGTAGGAGGTATGTAATGTAATGTGCACAGGCATTGTTTTTAAATATCTCCTGATTGTGGCCTGTATGAAATATTGGGCTGCAAGGAGCACTTGCGTGTAGTGTGGCTGAAAAACGAGTCTCTTGATTTAAATGTGCGCCCGAAAGGAGGCTTAAGGGCGGACTGACGCGGATTCTTGGTAAACCGGGTGAATTCATGCAGAAGAAGAATGGAGTCGGTCAGCTCATTTGAACATCCTTTGTGTAGCATCAGATGCACACGGGTGTTAAAACCCGCACCACAGTCCGTTCGGGGACAGTCTCACGGTTGTCACCAGCGCGGTCACAGCAGTTTACTTACTTACTTACTCAAGGTGGCGCTACAGTCCGGAGTGGACCTGGGCCTCAACCACCAAGCGTCTCCAGCCAGCTCGATCTTTAGCTAGCTGTCTCCAGTTTCGCAAGCATAGTTGAATGAGGTCCCTTTCCGCTTGCATGCGCCACCTGAGTCGGAGGTGGATTCGAAGACTTTACGGGCCGGAGCATTGGTTTCCATCCGCTCTACATGACCTAGCCCTCGCAATCGTTGGATCTTCACTCTTCTGGCTAAGTCGATGTCGCTTAACAGCCCGTGTAGTTCGTCGTTGTAACTCCTCCTCCACTCTCCATCTATACAGACGGGACCGAAAATCACACGAAGAATTTTCCTCTCGAAGCAACCAAGAGCTGCTTCATCCGCTTGCCATGCCTCCGCGCCTTATAGCAGGACTTGGACGACTAAGGTCTTATAAAGCGTTACCCTTGTTGTTCGAGAGAGGGCTTTGTTTACCAATTGCTTTCCTAGCCCAAAGAAGCAGCGATTAATTACTTACTCACTTATCAGGCAGACGAACCATGAAGGGTCTGAGCCTGAGCAATTGCTGCCTCCCATCGGTGACGGTAGTGGGCACGCTGCTTCCAGTCATCAAGGCCAAGCTGTCTTGCATGCGCGATGACTTGGTCTTTGTACCGGAGGTTCGGTCTTCCTCTCCTTCTCGAACCAGGAGGCTCGGATTCGAAGACCCTCTTTGCTGGAGCGTTGTTGTCCATTCGCTCGATGTAGCCGAACCAGTGTAATCGACGGATGTCCACATCCTTGTACAGCTCGTAGAGTTCGCGGTTGTGTCTTCTCCTCCATGCGCCTTCCTCGCAGACGGGACCATATATCCGACGTCGAATTTTTCTTTCGAAGGCACTAAAAATCAGCTCTGCAGCCTAACTTAATGTCCAGCTTTCGGCTCCATAGAGCAGGACTGGCAGAATAAGGGTTTTGTAGAGCATGACTTTGGTCCTTCGAGTCAGGAGTCTCGAGCCCAGTTGTTTTGACAGACCGAAGTAGCATCGGTTGCCAAGGGCGATTCTACGTCGGATCTCCACTACGATGTCATTCGTGGAGTTTACATTTGCCCCGAGGTAGACAAACTCCTTTCTTCTTCTCTTCTTTGTGTGGCACTACAGTTCGGGGTGGACCTGGGCCTCAACCAAGAAGTCTTTCCAACTAGCGCGATCTCTGGCTAGCTGTCTCCAAGTTGGTTGAGGTCCTTCTCCACTTGGGTGCGCCACCTTAAACGCGGCCGTCCTCTGTTGCCCCACAGGTTCGGATTCGAAGACAAACTCCTTTACTACCTCGAAATTGTAGCTGTCGATTGTGACGTTTTGGCCTAGGTGGTGTGCGGCGGATCTTTTTTTGCTCGACAGCATATATTTTGTTTTGTCCTCGTTGACCTTAAGACCAGCTCGTTTCGTCTGTTCCTCAATTGCCGTGAAAGCTTCCACGATGGCACGTTGGGACCGCGCCACAATGTCGATGCCATCTGCGTTTCTCAACAGCTGGACTGACTTGTAGAAGATAGGGCCTTCCGTGTTCACTTTTGCCCGCCGCACTATCTTCTCTAGAACCAAATTGAAGACATCACAGCGCATCTCCTTGCCGAAATCCGGTGAAGGTTTCGAACGGCTCAGAGGTCCTCAAGCCGAGCTGCAGAGTGCCTCGGGTACGTGTTAGCGTGTCGGATCAATTTTTCCGGGTCTCCCGAATTCGGGCATCGCTTCGAATAACGCCTTGCAATGAATGCTGTCGTATGCGGTTTTAAAATCGACGAAGAGATGGAGGGTGTCGATTTGGAACTCACTGGACTTCTCCAGAATCTACCTTGGTGTGAAGATTTGGTCTATAGCCGATTTGTCGGGCCAGGAGCCACACTGGTACGTACTGATTAGGTTGATGCTAAATGGATTTAGATGTTCACACAGTACGCTGAATATGATCTCGTAGAAGACTTGGAGCAGGCATATACCTCTATAGTTCTAGCAAGAGGTAGGATCGCCTTTTTTGTGGATGGGGCATATGGAGCTGAAATTCCAGTCGTCGGGCATGCTTTCGTCTTCTGGTATCTGGTGGATGCTCCGCCTTGAAGAGCTCCGATGGTAAGCCACCTGAGTCTGAGGCTTTGTTGTTCTTCAGCTTTTCAATGTCTGCGCCGAATTCGTCAAAGCTAGGTGGGAGGACTTCTTCATCGACTGGAGTTTGGATTTCTTGATTTCCTACCACTCTCTCCTGACCACCGCTAAGCAGCTGATGGAAGTGCGGCTTAAACACGTATATTAGTGCCTGCGGGTCTGTAACTAGTATCTGGATTGCCATACACCAGTTAAGATTGGAATTTAATGTGCTGACCATACGCTGCCGTTCCAACTCTACCTCCGAAGGACAGGGTCTTGAGTCTTCGAAATATGAGGTGCTGAGAGTGCTGGCTCCAATGGAAGAGTGGATTGGATTAGAAATAGCGGACAAGAGATTACTCGTAAAAACAAGAGAAAGAGTGTCGGCGACAGAACAGAGCCTTGGGGGTCTCCATTATTTATTTTGTGGATATCAAGCTTAACCCGTCTACAACAACTTCAATTGAACGATTCGAAAGGTAGCTTTTGATACATCGGAGGAGGGTTTCATCGAAACCCTAGGCACGCATTTTCGACAAAAGAGCTTGAAGCCAGGCTCTGTCAAACGCCTTAGAAATATCAAGCACCACTGTCCTGCTTTCACCATTTTTCGGTGAGATAGCCATAAACCATACTGTCAGCCATAATGAAGCAACCGCGGTTCAAGATACTTCATAAGCTGACCACTTGTTTCCCTGATCATACAAAGAAGGGACGTCAGTTCTATTCGCCGGAGTAGGACTCCTGGTGAGCTCCGGCTTATCAGGGCACTTTTTTCCATCCACAGCATCCCCTTAGCACCCCCACAGTGCATTGTCCAGATGGCAATCGCTTTTCGGTAAATCTCCAAAGCAGCGCCTCTCGGAAACTGCAAAGCGCTCCACTCATGCACTCCGACCAATTGTTCCTTTGTTCGGCTGGTTTTTTCGTGTGCTCCATCCCCCCGCTGCGCAATTTTTTCTTTGTATCCCCTTTTGGCGGTGCATACCTAATGGACCGTGCTGCGACGATACACCTGCCCGTGCACGGGCTACTGTGTGTTCGTGTGTGAGTGTAAGCCGCGACGTCGTCCTTTGTTCGATCCGAATATCGATACAACATGGCCCGCGTGCAAAGGCAGAAACAACAAGCGCTATCTGTCTCCGGGCGGTGTGCCTTTCAATATGGAATCGAACTATCTAACGGTTACATTTTTCGGCAGTTTACCCCCATCGTCAGCCCGATCAGATGCGGCGCGGCGGCGTGGTGTGTGCACACCGGTTACCATCGAACAGCACACAGCATGCCCGGAAGCACATCACTCCGGAGACCTTCAGCTGAATCCGTGGAATATGCTCCACCGCAGCTGGAGGGGGGCAAAAAAAACAGAGAAAAAAGCGCCAGTAAAATAATAACAGCGACGAGCGACGACGAGCAACGACGACCGAACGGATTCAGTGTTACAGAAGAACACAATGGCATTGTGGATTTGAAAGCATTGTATCTCAAGGATACCCCGCTCCGAGAGCACACACACCCAAGTGAGCATATGGGAGCGACAGTGTCGACGGGGCTGGTGGGTGGTGGTGCTGTACTTACAGTTGTGATGGCCAGGAAGGATGGCGAAATTACGCGCTCAGCTGAGTGTCTAATTGCACCGCAAACCGTTTGATATTTATTAATACGAGTGTTATCGATAAGATTTATCGTTCGGCTTATCGCTGCGGTCGAGGATAAACAGCGTTCGGGGGGATTCTTATCGGAAGTTTGCACGAAGGTCGAGTGGGTGGCTGGGTGGGTGGACATATAATTTATGACAGCGAGGGGTGTGGGCTTTTATTTAAAAAGGGGGTTGGTTGTGGTGGGCGCAGATGGTAGCTAAGGGACTTTAAGAGGAGCCTTTAAGGCGGAGCGTGGAAGGCAGAGTGACGGCGACGCCTACTGCGACGCCTACTGCGACGCGAATGCGACTGAACTGAGACTGAGGCTGAGACTGGGACTGAGGCTGAGACTGAGACTGACGACTGACGACTGACGACTGACGACTGACGACTGACGACTGACGACTGACGACTGACGACTGACGACTGACGACTGACGACTGACGACTGACGACTGACGACTGACGACTGACGACTGACGACTGACGACTGACGACTGACGACTGACGACTGACGACTGACGACTGACGACTGACGACTGACGACTGACGACTGACGACTGACGACTGACGACTGACGACTGACGACTGACGACTGACGACTGACGACTGACGACTGACGACTGACGACTGACGACTGACGACTGACGACTGACGACTGACGACTGACGACTGACGACTGACGACTGACGACTGACGACTGACGACTGACGACTGACGACTGACGACTGACGACTGACGACTGACGACTGACGACTGACGACTGACGACTGACGACTGACGACTGACGACTGACGACTGACGACTGACGACTGACGACTGACGACTGACGACTGACAACTGACGACTAACGACTGACGACTGACGACTGACGACTGACGACTGACGACTGACGACTGACGACTGACGACTGACGACTGACGACTGACGACTGACGACTGACGACTGACGACTGACGACTGACGACTGACGACTGACGACTGACGACTGACGACTGACGACTGACGACTGACGACTGACGACTGACGACTGACGACTGACGACTGACGACTGACGACTGACGACTGACGACTGACGACTGACGACTGACGACTGACGACTGACGACTGACGACTGACGACTGACGACTGACGACTGACGACTGACGACTGACGACTGACGACTGACGACTGACGACTGACGACTGACGACTGACGACTGACGACTGACGACTGACGACTGACGACTGACGACTGAGACTGAGACTGAGACTGAGACTGAGACTGAGACTGCGAATGTGACTGCGAATGGGACTGCGAATGGGACTGCGAAAGAGACTGCAGCAGAACCACAAATTAAATGAAAGGCCATTCCCCCTCCAGGCGTTGTTTTCCAATTCAAATATTTCCGAATTGGATTGATTGAGTTCACTCGTCGTCCCACAGCCAGTCGCAATGATTTGGACGACTCCATTCAGTAGATATTTCGACTGCCATCAATCAGTTGCCAATGGCACTCATCTCGGATGGAAGGACGATGAATAACAATAAATCCATCAAGAGGGCGCCCCCTCTGCAGGATGCGACCGAATTTCGCTCAAGTTGCCGGCTGCCCAGGCAATCGCTCGCATTCTTGCAAAACAAGATGCACTCGAGGGAATGTAATTGGGTAAGCAATGTCCCAGAGAAGTCCTCCGGGCACTCGATTAAGAGTCATCTGATAAACTGTTTCAAATTGAACTCAATTCGTCGGCAGTACTTGAGTCCGTGCCGCACAGTTGCAACGGGGGCCGAGGGACAGCGCATATCTCACGCATTGTGATACAAATTATTTGACAAAGCTCCACCCGTGCCTGGGATATCCGATAAATTGGATGCCATTGGGTGGCTCTTGACTCGAGATATCGACCCACCGCGCCGGCAGGCAGGCTGCCTATTTGTGATGTTAACGCCGGGGTGTTAACGCCGGGGTCAACGGAATCGAAACCGGTCTCCGTGTGCGTGTGTATCGCATCGCCGGCAACAGAAAAGGGTTCCTGGGACACAATCAGATTGAAACGTGCCCTCCGAGATAGCGGTTGCTGCTCTCGGGGAGAGTAGTTGAAAGCGGTCTGAATTCGATTCAGATGTCAGAGTTTATTCGGTTCGGTTTGCAGTCCCATTTGACCCCGCATTCATCGATCTGCGCGGGCAGAGGCTTTTGTTCGGGCGAAAATTGGATCCTGTCGGAAGTGAGGACGGAGGCGGTCGATGGAGTCGATGAATGGCTCGGATGGGTTGGGATGGTGCTGAGACGGGGAGGGGGCTGAGATCAACTTGTTGTGGTTGAAGATTCTATTTTAGATTTAACGACGGTGCAGGTGCGATGGTGGAGGAGGGTGGGATGATAAGTGAGGGTTAAGAAGTTGGAATTTTTTATCGAGTATGGTGGTCGCTCGCACCACTGGCGACATGAGGTGCAGCCAACGTGCTGCTTTGGGGAGTTATGGGACAAGCGACAGGAAGACCAGAGGACCTGTTGCAACAGAAGACAACAGAGACTACAGGAACCACAGGGACCATAGGGACCATAGGGACCACAAGGACCACAGGGACCACAGGGACCCCAGGGACCACAGGGACCACAAGAACCACAGGGACCACAGGTACCACAGGGACCACAGGGACCCCAGGGACCACAGGGACCACAGGGACCACAGGGACCACAGGGACCACAGAGACCACAGAGACCACAGGGACCCTAGGGACCACAGGGATCACAGAAACCACAGGGACCACAGGGACCACAGGGACCACAGGGACCACAGGGACCCCAGGGACCACAGGGACCACAGGGACCACAGGGACCACAGGGACCACAGGGACCACAGGGACCACAGGGACCACAGGGACCACTAGGACCACTAGGACCACAGAGACCACAGGGACCACAGGGACCACAGGGACCCCAGGGACCACAGGGACCACAGGGACCACAGGGACCACTAGGACTACAGGGACCACTAGGACCACAAGGACCACAGAGACCACTAGGACAACAGGGACCACAGGGACCACAAGGACCACAAGGACCACAGGGACCACAGGGACCACAGGGACCACTAAGACCACAGGGACCACTAGGACCACTAGGACCACAGAGACCACAGGGACCACAGGGACCCCAGGGACCACAGGGACCCCAGGGACCACAGGGACCACAGGGACCACAGGGACCACTAAGACCACAGGGACCACTAGGACCACTAGGACCACAGAGACCACAGGGACCACAGGGACCACAGGGACCATAGGGACCACAAGGACCACAGGGACCACAGGGACCACAGGGACCACAGGGACCACAGGGACCACAGGGACCACAGGGACCATAGGGACCACAAGGACCACAGGGACCACAGGGACCACATGGACCACAGGGGCCACATGGACCTCAGGGGCCACATGGACCACAGGGGCCACATGGACCACAGGGGCCACAGGGACCCCAGGGACCAGAGGGACCAGAGGAACCACAGGGACCTCAGGGACCACAGGGACCTCAGGGACCACAGGGACCCCAGGGACCACAGGGACCCCAGGGACCACAGGGACCCCAGGGACCAAAGGGACCCCAGGGACCAAAGGGACCATAGGGTCCACAGGGAACACATAGACTACAGAGACCACAGGGCCCACAAGGTCCAGGCCGCTGAGGCCACACTCTCGTCAAGTTTGATTGCAACCTGCCTTTCGCAACATGCCACGAGATTCCTCTCAGCAACCACATTTGAGGCTCAAGAGTGAGGCACCTTCAATGGCTGTTGGTTCCTGCCTGAAAGACGCTCGAAACCTTTCCAGCTCCCCATGCGATTGCCGGATTCTCCCCCAAGCACCACCATCATTTCGTCCTTTCCGCTGTCTAAGTATCCATCTCCTCACTTGGCCATCACGTCAAATCACTTTTCATGTCACGAATGAGCTACGGTCACACCCGTGCGGCGATAAGATAACCGACAATCGCCGGTCATTGCACGCCAATAATCCGACATCGTCGCTCGACCACAGCGTAACTACAGCATTATCGTCACATGACTACACGTCGTCCTGCCCTTCGTCTAGATAAGTGAAGCCATCCCAAGCACAGCCTGCGTCACAATTTCTTCCTCGATTACACTGGGCCACATCGCCGAGGATATTATCGTCCTCATTAATATGCCATTCCACCTATCAGTCTTCCACCAGCCCCGGAACAATGGGCACTGGGTGCGGTCGGTGGTGGGGGCGTTTTGATGAATATTACATTCTCCCCCAGGTGGCCCTTCAACCGCAAGGCTAACCGCTCTCACGCCCAACTCAGCGTGTTGTCACAAAACAAAACCAAGAGGATATTTGAATCCTATTAAGGACTCACTCAATCCAGACGAGAGGGACATCCTCGCCGGGCTTCATCTGTCGCACGGAGCAAATGAAGCGCAGCCATAAATACGCTGGAGCTGGCCCCGCAGACAGCCACCTTTCGGTTGGGAATAGACTTTCCGAATGCTTGTTCCTCTGCTCCGGGCCTAGGTTGACGCAGAGGACTCCACGCTGTCACCGTCCGGCCGTCGCCGCCGCCGCCGTCGCCCATCACGTCGCAGGTTAAAGGGCCCAAGTGCGTCTACTTTAATATTTAATCCGTTAGTCGTTCGCTTTATACGATGCCGTTCATAAAACTTTCATAGTCACTGCCTACGTATACAATTTATCTAAGCGCACACTCACACGCGCAGACACAAGCCCACACGAGATGAGAAATACGGGCGACCATAGCCAGAGCGACGTGTTCCGTGTTTATGCAGATTCTGACTTATGGATGTCCTCTGCGAGGCTCCCTGTGTGCGCCTGCCTCCGTCCCATTCGTGTGCTTATTCCCATCTTTTGTCTTACAGCGGCAGCCGCTTACCCGCCTCGTGTAGCTTGCGCCGGTTTTGAGTAGTCTCATAAAACAACCCATCCCCGAGCACTATCAATACAGTCAGTTGGTTCCCGGTGGCAGTGGGTGGTGGGTTGGTGCTCCGCTGGGATTGTCCGGCCCCGTGAGTGAAGCGAGCGTGTGTATCCATGGATCCATGCCAGACAGCCGACGACGACGGAGGTGGGCGAACGGCAGAACATTTCCCATTCAGCAGAACCGCCATTAAGGGCACTCCGCTTGGCATTCTGCAAGAATTTCCTCTTTAACAGCATTAGGGGCGCGCGTCGGAGTGATTTCTTTCGCTTTTGTGTATTCGGCTGTATCTGGGCGGGTTTCGTGTGTACATGTACCTGTTTCTGTTCACCCGTTCGCTGTTGTTGTTCAATCAAACCTGGGCAGGGACGAGGGTACGTTGGCAAGTGTAACGTTATACGATGCTGGCGGTAGATGCAAATTCGTCTGATGGATCGGAGTGGGGTCCCTGGTGCCTGCCAAGGCCAGGCATCGGTACAGTGAGGTGCCAATGGCATAGGGACACGAGAGAAAAATTGTGGGAAGCAGCGAATGTGCGTTGATGCTCATGGATTTGAAACTAGGATTCGAGTCCCTTCGCGGCCCAACAGTGCAGGCTCTCCAGATATCATCAGGGACTGCAGCGCTACCCATATTAAGGCCCAAAGAGAGCTTTAAGTCAAGCCTTCATCTAGATCAGATATAGAGAGTGGACAGATGCTTCAGTAGACAAGCCTGATCTGGAGGAAAGGCTATCCTTGAAGGTACCTATTGTTCGCGAAACATGAAGCGCGAATTCGAAGACCATCTTAATCGGACCCTCAGTGATCACCCGCTCTGGAGAGCACCAGTGCCACTGTTAAGTCAAAGGCACTGCCAAGAGAGTCAGCAGAGTGCCCAAGTAAGCCGCAACATCGCCTGCCATTGTCAGAGTCGTTGATACAGTCAAAAACGTAATTTGTGTCAGTGCCACAAGCAAGGCCGTGGACAGTGAACCAATTCCATGAGACGAAGGGATTGTATGATCGCTGGAACCAGATGCCCGAGTTGGAAGCAGAGCCAGCACCACGATCAGAAGAGCAAATGAGGCAGACCAAGCGAAGTCCACTGTTGGGCGCCAGTTTTATTGGCGTTGATGTAAGTATTCAAATTCAAGCGTGAGAGAGGCAGAGACTGGGACTGGCTACTGGGCTTATTGACCGCTTAGGTCACTTCTTCGATAGCTTTACCTATGCCTGGATTACACAAGAGCGGTTAGGCAGCCGGAGAGACAAGGAGAAGTCGATTTTTAGCGATGTCACGTATGCGCTTAGTCCCGGGCTCCCAGATTGTCCGATTTCCTCACCAAATTTTGAGCCTAGTCTTCTTTATCTGGGACCATGATTTTCTACAAAAGGTACAAGTTCCAAGTCTACAACGAGCTCTATACAGTCTGTATTATGAAAGATCTATCTGTGCCGGGTTATGTGTTTTGATCCACCGGCTGCATTGCCTTGGCCTCGTCGCTACCTTGTAACATTATTTCCATGGTCACTGAGGAACGAAGTACAAATGTGATGCAGCTTTGCAAGTACACGCAGATCTCTGGATGCTGGCTATCATTAAAAGATTAAATTTGTTTCTAAATGCTGGCCATTGTGTCAATGTCGGTTTGAGTAGACAAGAACCTTAAGTAATGGACTCTGATAATACAACTTGTATGCAACCTCGAAGAAGATTACCTGCTGGAACATTAGAAGAGGTAGTCTGCATGTGCAAGCACGCGGTTCCCACACCTCAACATCCATGAAGGGACATGGCAGTCATCAGATCAATCAACCGTCAACCAGATTGATCACTTTGGGATCGACGTCAGACACTCCTCTAATATTCTCGATGTCCGAACGTTCTGAGGAGCCAATGTCGACTCGGACCATTTCCTTGTTGTAGCCAATGTAAGGACGTCGCAAATCTACAATCACAATCGATCGCAAGGATCCTTGCCGACCGAGTCTCCCAGAAACTCTCTGTGAGTTCGATGCCACCTGCACAAGCCATCGAAGAAGAATGGAGTCGTTTTCAAGAAGCCATCAAAGAACCTGCCACTGATGTGCTGGGTTTTACGACACCACCTAGAAGGAACGCATGGCACATGCAGCCAAGCAGGAGGTCTACAAGGCAACGCTGCATCGAACAACGAAGGCTGTTCGTGAGATCTACGAACAGAAGGAAGGAAAGAGAACCGGCTTCTCAGAAGAAAAAAGAATGAGCATAAGAGGCGGGCGGTCGAGGAGATGGAGAGGTGTTATGGCAGGAATGACGTCCGAAAGTTTTATCAAAGGGTAAAACAATTATCCAATGGATATAAAACTCGGACAGAAGCCTGTCGGGATGGAAATGGACAACTGGTAGTAGAGTCGCAGTCGATACTGAAAATCTGGAAAGATCAGTTCAGTAGACTGTTAAAAGGCGATGAGGACCAAAATACCGCTTTCAGGCAGAATGTACCACTCAATCTGGACGATGACGGACGCGAATTCCGTCCCCCAGACCTAGAGGAGGTCATGATTGCAATATTAAGACTGAAGTCTAGCAAAGCTGCTGGAGCGGACGGTCTGTCCGCTGAAATACTTAAGGCAGCTGGAGATGATCTGGTAGGGCGCATGCACCAGCTCATCTGTAGGATATGGTCTGAAGCATGCCCGACTAGTGGAATCTCGGTGTCGTTTGCCCGATCCACAAGAAAGGAGACCCCTTCAACTGCGCCAACTATCGAGGGATCAGTCTTCTTAACATCGCGTATAAGATCTTCTCTGCCGTTTTGTGTACCCGCCTGAAGCCGTTCATTAATAATAGGTCCATATCAGTGTGGCTTCAGGCCAGGAAAGTCCACAACAGACCAAATCTTCACAATACGGCAGATCCTGGAAAAGACCCAAGAAATGCAAATCGACACTCGCCATCTGTTCGTCGATTTCAAGGCCGCATATGCCAGCGTGCATTGAGACGAGCTATACAGCGCCATGTCTAGTTTTGACATTCCTGCCAAAGGGCAGGCTGTGTCAGAAGATGACGATGGAGAACTCTCGCTGCTCCATCAAGGTCGGTTACGAACTCACCGAGACTTTCAATGTCAAAACGAGGTTTAAGGCAAGGCGACACGCTGTCATGTGACTTCTTTAACACCGTCCTGGAGAAGATCGTAAGAAACTCACACGCCAACACTAGAGGCACGATCTTCCAGAAGTCCGTGCAATTGTTAGCATAAACCGATGACATTGACGTGATTGGCAGAGCTCAGCGAGCCGTCGTTGAGGCTTTTGCTAACATTGAGACGGAAGCGGCTAAAATGGGTCTGACGGTGAAGGAGGGCAAAACGAAGTATATGCTGTACTCAAGAAAGGACTTCAATATCGACGTCTTGGACAGAGTGCCACAATGGGCAGCTACAACTTCGAGGTAGTGATGGACTTCACCTACCTCCGCTCCGTCCCTCTATACGGCGCGGAGGCATGGACAATCTCGAAAGCGGATGAAGAAGTCCTTGATCTCTTTGGGAAAAATGTTCTACGTGCGATCTTTGGTCCTGTTTGTGTTCGCGGGTTCTGGAGGAGAAGTTTCAACTACGAACTGTGCGGGCTGTACAGCGACATGAGTCTAGTCAGGCACCTCTGGATCCAACGTCTATGGTGGCTAGGTCATGTAGAGCGGATGGACACCACAGCTCCGGCCCGAAAAATCTTCGAATCCGAACCTGTCGCATAACGCAACAGAGGACGGCCGCATTTAAGGTGGCGTACCCAAGTGGAGACGGTGGCCCGTGGCGTTGTGGGTATGTGCGTCAACCCCAATCTCGAGGTCGTAAGTTCGATTCCAGCTCTGAGCGACAAAATAATTTTCACGGCCTCACCTCTTTTGAGTCACTGACAATGCTCAAGGAGTATTTCCTGTCTAGAAAAAGTTTCTCAAACTTGGCCGTTCGAAGTCGGCATGAAACTGTAGGTCCCTTCCACTCGTGAGAGAACAATAGCACGCACAACACGAGTGGTTGCTTAGAAGCTAGGCCCTGGCCCTCTACGGGCTGTAGCGCCACCCGTATTATATTATTATTATTATACCCAAGTGGAGAAGGCTGCTCTATGCTCTTCTTCGTCGCCTTAAGCGACAGAGGCAAATCCGATAGCCGCCGAGGACTGTAGAGGTCATGTCAGTGTTATGCTCTTGTCAAATGGATGTAGTGAATATGAGTTTTACTTGGTGCCTGATATTATTCCCATGCGACTTGTAGTTCTAGGTGAGCAGCGGAACAGCACAAAGGGGTGTCCGAGCGTTTACGATCAATAGCTGCATACGCACTCGGTGTAGCAAATGGCCAATCGAATGATTTTCACGTGGATCTCTAGCACCTGACGCGACGAACTTACATAATTCACGGCTACACCTCCCTCGAATCAATGACAATGAAAAATTCACGAGATCCGTTTGCATAGCCCTACGCTATGGGCTCAAGTCCCCGAAATGAGCACCTTTTACAATTCGAGGCTTCACTGTGTTGCAGCCAAAAAGGGGTTCTTAAACTTTGTCGTTCCAAGGGGGTATGGAACCAGACAAGAGCACAGACAACACAAGTGGTTGCTCGCACGGCGTTAGCTAGAGCTAGTCTCCTAACCCCACCTGATGCCAGAATCTTTGTCATATGTTCAGGATTTGAGAACCAAAAGCGTTCCAAACTGAGCAACAAGCTGAAGAACGAACACTGGTTAAGCTCTTACGGATTTCACACCAATCCTGTGCGTGGTCATCTGCCGACATCATGGCCCCGCTACACCAGAGCATGCCCTACAGCCTTCACTTGAATCATCAATCCTCGGAATCCACCGCCAACCCCTTCGAATTCCAATTCCGCGAAGTACACCGTCTCTTGCGAACGTTTCGCATTCCGTTTGACTGAAGGAGACCGAACAGAATTCCGCAAATATCACGCGACAAAGTCAAACAAAAGCCTGAGTGGTTGCTTTGCAGCATCCCCCAGTGTCACAAAGTCGCACACCTCTCTGTTTGCTGGGTAGGCACCCCGCCCGAGGTGTGCCTGCGCCCGTGTGTGCGAGTAGGCATAGCACCACAGTACACCTTGCAGAACCTTGGCGAGCATTATTTAAATACCACCGCATGACTTTCGTGTGCCATCTCGCCACTCTCCCTCCCACAGTCAGCGCCAGACGGGCCTGCGTCTCCGGGTGCCAAGTCGTTTTCATAATAATGTGCACGGGTAGGGTTTATAATGACGATATGAGTCCCGGCATACAAATGGGATCATCGACGTTATCTTTTGCACAAATGATGCTGGGGCGCGGTGGCAAGCGGCAAGGACTCCGCGCATCCGCCCCGCACCGAGGACACGTACCCAGAAGTGGGGTTGAATTATATTCCTCGCTGTTGTTGTTTCTTCAAATTTATTTCCACCCTTTCCCGCGTGCTGATGGATGATGCCGATGGGTGGCGTTGAAATCGTCGGTTTCGCTTAATAGACGCGACCCCGCGCGGCAGATGTTGTCGGTGCCGATGCTGCGGACATCAGGAAGCCGTATTGGGGATGTTATTAGATCTCCCACCCAACCGCCCCCCAAACAACAACCTGTGTGAAAATGATGCCCGGCGCTTGGGCTGGGGAATTAATTTGCACTTAGGGTTCCGTTGGGGCGGCTGTAGCAAATGAGGGACGCTGCATAGATGAATAGTGAGTGTGCTTGAATATTCGCCAACCGAACCCCTGACTGGAGGCGGGGAACTGGTGTTTATCTGATCTGGATACTTGCGATACAAATTGTGAGTTTACTTTGGGAAAACTTGTTTTTCCACAAAGGGATCCGATTACCAAGGCCCCGAGGGTATGTAGACGAGCAGAGGGTTGTTTTCTGGGGGAGCATGCCAATCAATCTTAGGTCAAGATTGGAGCGTCCCAGATATGGACTCTTGTGGCGATGGGTAGTGCTTTGGAAGGGCCTTCACCTCGGGCAGTGACGAAATCTGTCGTTTGTTTACGTGGGCAACGAACCCTTGTCAGTTGGCCAGTGGGACACTCCGCCACAGTGGATGCTTGGGTCTTGCGGAGGGAGTGTTGCGTTTTGACGCTGTTGCTTCAATTGACAGCAACGGCATAAGTTTTCTTTCCACTAAGTGTTACCGAACAAGCGATGTTTACACCGGCTGATCGAACTTGAGATGTGGAAGAGATCCCTTTAGCTGGAACAGAGTGTTCAGCAGAAGCACTTGTGTTAGAAGCAGGAAGCGAACCCTGCGGCTAAGGCTTTTGACAGTAAGCCCATTGCATCAGAGGAAATGTCTGTAAAACCCCCGTAGCCAGTGGGTCGAGTGGGAAGAAGAGTTAGTACCACGATCAGAAGAAGAGCTAAATCAATGAGGCTGAGCAAGCGAGGTCCACTGTTGGGCGCCATTTTATTCGTTTAAGCTTCAACGTTGATATTCAGGGAAATGCAGCATGTCGTCAATGCAGAGGCACAGCAGGCGTCATTACCAGCTTGGGCTGTCCATGCGGCATAACGAATATAGTCCTTTGGTTGAACGCCAGAATCAACCAGCGATCTCCTTCATGCGTCAGAATTTGAAGAGCCAAGTTAGAGTCGAATTCCAACGAACCCAGCAACTTAATTTCTCGGGACCAGGTTGAGGGAAAATGTTGGAGCTAGTATGCTAGTATGCTAGACTATGGTTAGAGATATGGTCATTAGAGTCAGACACTTGCTCTGAATCTCACTCGCTCTAACTCGAAGATGTAGCCGAATTCAGTAAGCGGTCGGAAAGAAGGGCAGCAGTTGTCAGCAAGGCTCGATATAAGCCAACCGGGCAAGAGGTAATATATAATAATAATATGGGTGGCGCTACAGCCCGTGGAGGGCCAGGGCCTAGCTTCTCAGCAACCACTCGTGTTGTGCGTGCTATTGTTCGCTTACGAGTGGAAGGGACCTACAGTTTTATGCCGACTCCGAACGGCCAAGCTTGAGAAGCTTTTTCTAGACAGGAAATACTCCTTGAACATTGTCAGTGACTCGAAAGAGGTGGGGTCGTGAAAATTGTTTTCGTCGCTCAGAGCTGGAATCGAACCTACGACGTCGAGGTTGGGGTCGACGCGCATACTCACAACGCCATGGGCCACCACCGGGCAAGAGATATGCGAGGAACGTGAATGGTTGGAGTGCCAAATTCAAAGTCGTCTCCTTTCCACAACCTCAAGGAGGTCTCTTTCTCCAGACGATTAACTTACTTACTTACTTAAGGTGGCGCTACAGTCCGGGGTGGAGCTGGGCTTCAACCAACAAGCGTCTTCAGCCAGCTCGATCCTTAGCTAGCTGTCTCCAGTTTCGCCAGACG